>JACAVU010000003.1:6902365-7202365 GCA_014183005.1 Castanea mollissima | reverse complement strand
CAATTGAATGAGCCATGCCTTTTTTATTTATTTATTATTTTTTTTAAAGTACGCTAACCCCTCCCCTCTTTTGCGTATTTCTTCAATCTTATTTTCCATAAATTAACTAATGCTAAACTTTATTTGTTTTAATGAAAAATCTGGTGTAAAAATAGTTTTTCGTGTTTTTCAGTGTTTGGTAGTATAAAAAAAAATGAGTCAAAAGAAAACTATCTTTAGCTAACCTCTCCCCTCTTTTGTGTTTTTCTTCAATCCTATTGTCCATAAATTAACTAATGTTACGCTCTGTTTATTTCGATAGAAAACCTTATGCAAAGATAATTTTCTGTTTTTTCTAGTGTTTGGTAACATCAGAAAAAATAAGTTAAATGAATACTATAATTTGTTAATAAAAAATGTATGGCTTATTTTTAGCGATTGTTTTCCTTTGAATTAGGTGATTGATTTTCAACTTATTTAAGTTTGCTATCAAACATAGGAAAATTAGATATTTTTTTATTATAGAAAACTAGTATTTAACCCACACAATGTGGAAGAACATTTTACATATATTCCAATCAACTTCACATAACAATACATTAAAATCCATCGGGTAATCTTACACATCCATTCGTTTTTCCTTATTGTAATCAATTTTTTCTGCTTTTTATTATTAATGCATTTTTCCAATAAAATAGTGACGCATAATTAGTGCCTTTGGTGTAATTGCAATATAATTTATATATAAATTAGCATTATTTTGAGCATCAAATAAATTATAAGTGATTTAAAATTGCATGTACAAATATTTATGCAAGAAATTACGAAGATGTTGATAGATCATAGATCAATGTAACAACTCTTGAAATTTTTACATTAAAAATTGTATAAAAATTCACTACAATAGAAACATTGTAAAAAATCATTTACAATTTATTGAGGCAATAGTTGAGAAGTTAATGGAGCAATGTCTTTCAATTCTGTTTTTCAACAACATTTAACATTAACCTATTTTCAAAATATAACACATTAACTGAAAAAAAAAAAAAAAACACATTAACCATCAATTTATTAAAACAAATAAAACCTTACATGTAGAAATAAAACCTAAATCCAAATTCAAATGTCCAAATCATGTCATCTAAACACATCATAAGAATATGGATTTAGAAAATAATTTAGAAAAAAGTGATGTTAAAAAATTTTAAAAAATAATTTATTAATAGAACAAAGTTTCTCTCCAAACTAGTTTGGAGAGAAATTCTTCAAACTTCTCATATATTTCTTTTTTGGGTGTGAATTTTGAGTATCTAACAGTTGAATTTAATGTTCCTTATGTTCTTAACATACGTATCAAATTTTGTTCAAATTGGATATTATTTACTATTTGATCAATTAACTTATTTTTTATATACAACTTTAAATCACAAAAACTTGAAATTATAATATTTATTTGATGACATAGCAATTGATCTTTGATCTTCTTGAAATTTTGTAATCATTAAGAATGTAATAAGAACATGCAATCTAACGGTTAGATTTTCAAAATTCACACTCAATATAAAGATATATGATGAGTTTGTAAAGTTTCTTTCCAAAGTAGTTTGGAGAGAAACTTTGTTCTTATTATCCAGGAATTCTCGCTCAGCAAGCACTGCTATTATCTTCAATTCAGCTGAATGTATAATAATAAAAAAAAAAAAAACTAGCTGTGCCTTCCAGATAGTTGTGCATGAGGAAGTGGATGGTGGGACATTGTAGGCAGTCCATAATTTGGGGACTATAAAAATATAAGATTTCCTGTCTCTGCTTCACATTACAAAAAAATGGACCTATAGGCAGTCTATATTTTGGGAACTATGAAAATATAAGAATTCTTATTTTATTTATATTTTAGTTGATTTTTGGAAAAATTTATATTTAAAATGATTTTTGAAAATTATTTTAAAAACTAATATACAAGATTTAAACAATTAATTTAAAATTTTTATGCAAAATAAAAATAATTATTTTTAATGATTTTTTAAAGTTAATAGAAGTTTTAAGGACATTTGTTTAGAATATTTTTTATAAACTTTTATATAAAAAAATAAAAGTAATATTTTTTAATAATTATTTATATTTCTCATAAAAATAGTATTAAAAATTTTCTAAAAAATTTATCATTCATGCTTTAACATGATTTATAATTTATTAATAAGGATTCAGTTAATGTATCTTTAAGGTTCAAATAATTATTTATTTTAGAAATTTTTAATGAAAAATTGAAAAAATATCAAAAAAGTTCATCATTTTTTTGTTTCCCATAAAAAGTTTTCTTAAAATGATTTAGTAACATCTACCATAAATAAAATATGAAACTCTATTAACAATTGGAAAATGTTATAGTGTCTGTTAAGAATAATTTATTGTGATGTCCATCTAATAAAAAACTTGTATAAATTGATGAGGTGATTAAAAATAGTACTAAAAAGATAAAGAAAAATAAAAAAAATTAACTTTATTCACTCTATATCCCCCAAAAATTTGCTTAAGTGGCACCTTACAGTTAACGTATCCTTAAAAATTATCTTAAAAGTACTACTTCTGTTTTTTCCATCTTCTTTATTCAACGTCTTTCCTTAATAATTGCATAGATCAAATCACAGGTTTTATTACCCAATGTGACGTATGATTGGGAGAAGAGAGAGACGCAACCATAGGTCAATATATAATTGGTAACCTTTTTTAATAATGTTTTCATGCAAAAAGAAAAAAGAAAGAAGAAAAAATCTTTTTACAATATCGTGGGTGCCATCATTTGTCTTGTTTGGCAATCAGTTGCCTCTCATCTAGCCAATCTTCTATTGGCTTAACAATGAAAGTACCCCTCTTCCAATCAACTTCAAGCACCTTTATACTTGGGATAACATATTGTATCAAGCAGTTTATATCAATTGTACTTGATTTTCAAAAAAAATATATCACTTGAACTCATGTGTTATATATCAAACATAGGCCAAAATGGGCTTTTGCCCTTTCTGCGAAAAAAAATCAGCATGTTGTCCCAGTTTCCAATCTAATTAGGGAAATGCCCCTCTTTTGAAACTTGATTTTCTCAAAATTGAGTTAGGCCCTATAGTGACGTTTTTAGGAGCCTATAGTGACGTTTTTAAGAACCTATAACGGCGTTTTGTAACTCGAACTCCATGAAGTCGAGCTGTAGGTAAAAAAGAAGAAGAAAAACTTGCATGTAACTCGATTTCATGGAGGTCGAGTTACAAAACGCCGCTATAGGTCCTTAAAACGTTATTATAAGTTCCTTAAAACGTCGCTATAGGATTCCAGGAATTTTTTTTTTGAAGCTCAATTTTGAGAAAATCTAATTTCAAAAGAGGGGTATTTCTCTAATTAGTTTGGGAAATGGGGCATTTACCCATTTTCGCCATCAAACGTATATCCTCGTATCAATTGAAAAGTGTGGATGCCCACTTTTTTTTTTATTATAGAAAAAAACATGTTGATGACCATTTGAGATAAAGTTATATACCTTTTTGTTCTTTAGTTGAGAAGTTCATATTCATGCTCATACTTCCGTGTCTTACTAACGATTTCTTTTACTTCATACTATCGTTATCAACATAAAACTTTGTCCAAATTCAAGCTTTGTCCAATTTATAAAAGGTAGTTGTTTTCATTGTGTCTTTCAAAGCCAAAGGTTATTTGTGTGACATATAACACAATGTAAGTTTTCTCTAAGAATTAGTAATTGTACTATCTAATTTATCTAATATCGCATTGATTCTATCTAAAATTATAGAATTTATTAATGGATTAAAAATCTTATGGTTTCATGCTAAATATTATATAGGGCAATAATGCTAAACATAGTCAATATTATATTTATATGTGGCATATGTCTATTAACATGATATACATCACTGCGTACCCTTAGCATGATAGTCTCCCTACAAGTGTAAGTTCTTGTAAGGTAAGAGGCGAGAGTCGGAGTTCAAGTCTTCATGAGAGAGCTTCACACACATATACATTTAAATTAGGTTAGAATGAGATTTTTATCTCAGATTTAAAAAAATAAAATTAAATACAATTTAATAAATCCTCCTCTATCTGTCTCGTTCCCTTTCTTCTTCAAACTCTGAATCGTATTGTTCATAGAGACAAACCAAATCACACCACCATCAATCCACCACCACACCCACCAAAAACACCACTGCACTACCTCCAGCCTAGATCACAACATCATTGATCTATTGCCCACCCACCATACAGAGAGAGAGAGCAAGAGTCTATAATTGAATTAAAAATATCTATTTTTAATGTAGCAATGGTCAGTGCCTCACTACAAGTAGCGAGGATATTGTGCATCGTTAAAACTTTTGTTAACTTAGCAAGATTGATGCACACTTACTATGGTTGGGTTTAGACAAAACTTTGCCAAAATGTTAAATTGGAGAGGCTGATGTAAATGCTCTTAAAATACAACTCTATCTGTCTCTCGAATATGCAAAATGTTTTTGGCTCATGAATAGTCACTCTCTTAGTTTGTAGAGTTATTGTTCATAAACAAATGAAATTTTTAAGATAAAAAAAATTGCTGAAGTAAAAAAAAAATATTTGTTTTATTTCCTCTATTCTTTTCGGGAATGGAGAAAGATTATAAAAAAGAACCACAGAAGATTAAAGTAAGAATAGAGAAATAATATTTAAATAGGATTGAGAAAATAGAGAGTTGGTTAGAAGGTATTTTTGAAAAAGTAGGCAAACAAAATGAAAAACTAACTTTTGCTTTGGAAATTGGATGAATATATGATACTCTAATATATGCCACCGACACAAGTTGCTATAAGTATCATTTATATCAATCCCACCCCCAAAATTTCGAAAGTACGAAGTGGCAACTGCTTTAAAACAAATGGCCCCACTCAAAACTCTTGGCCTAGATGGAATGCCTCCTCTCTTCTATCATCACTTTCGGCAAGATGTCACTCAATCCATTCTCTCATGGCTGAACACAAGTATCATTCCTCACCTTGTGAACCACACTTTCATTACCCTCATACCTAAAACAAAAATCCCAAGTAGAATATCGCCCCATCAGTTTTTGTAATGTTCTTTATGTAGATACCTTATTTTGTACCCCTTACGACTTGAGCCCCCGTTCCCCAATGACGAAATCAATTGGAGGGCCAAGGTTGATTTAGGGCCTAATCTTGTAAAACTTTGACTTGAAGGATGATTTGGTAAAGAAAATGTGCAAAAAAAACCCTCAACATGTGTATGCATACATGCGTATATGAACGCTCGCTCAAAGTATGCGTACGCATACATAAGTATGCGCATGTATTTAGGGTTTTAGAATACCTGTAAGGAAAGTTTTTGGACATAAATTCATGTAGAGTGAATCCCACATCATTTGGGAGTTGCCCTACACCCCTCTATGATCATTATAAAAAGCCCCAAAGGTTCTTTTACCAAATATACACAAAATGTGCCAAATTCACTAGAAACTAGTGAATCAAATAGAGTGTTTTTATACTAAACACATCCTCAAGTAAAAGTTTACTTGGTTGGGACCTATTTCGGTCTTGATCTTCGAGTTTTAAGCATACTAACCTTCTTGGTTTTGTTCTTGATTAGATTGAATAAGGGGAACGATCAAAGCTCTAAAGAGTTCTAGTATTGAGGTAAAGGTTCAAACTTCATCTCTTCATTTTCATGTTTTTTGTTTGCTTTCTTTTATGTTTTATTGCTTTATTTCCTCTGTCTTTAGTTTAGGTTGTTTAGTGTTTATTTTATAAGCATGATAGTTTGCTAGATTTCCTGTTTTAAATTATCTATGTTGTGCTCTTGGGTTTGTGTTTTTGGAATGTATGTGTGCGCATGCTTCATGAATGCATACACATACATATGGGACACATGGGATGCACATGCACAAGCATACTTGAGCCCAAAAACCTAGATTCAGATTTCTTCAATTTTTGTTTGTTTTAAACCACATGTTTAGGTTCTGTTTACCCTAGTTTTCACATATTTAGCATTAGGATTGGTAGAATAACATGTTTCACATTCTTGGATTATTAGATGAATGATTAGGGTTTACAATTTTGTAATGACATGAACACGCATAGAAAATGAACAAGCATTGATGCATAGGTGCAGTAATGCGGGGAGGTAAGTGAGGTAAATCATGCATATAAATATGAACATGCATCTTTTGAATGATGGTATGATTGGATATGAGGATGCCATGCTTGGATGATTGGATGTGTTTGTCATGATGAATATGCATGTGATAATTCTTGATTAATGTCTTGTTGATACCACTGCCTTATGACATGCTTGTTGCCCTTGGAATATACTTTTGAATGCCATGATAAATGAATGTTTAGGGTTTGGGGATGATATGCCATGTTAAATGCTCTAAATGGATATTAGAGAGAGAGAGAGAGAGACAGAGAGAGAGAGAGACAGAGAGAGACAAAGAGTGTGTGTGTGTTTAGAATAATAAGTTAGGAGACCCTTTGATAAGATTAGGATTTGGAACACAATAAGTGGTGGCCGACCCACAGATCGGGTGGGGTTGAATGCCTAACACATTCCCATCCCCATACTTAAACATTGGATATGTGCTCTGGTAAATATTAGTCCTTCTACAAGAGTGCTATATATATGGTTCCTAGACCTAATCTAGATGGCAACTTCATTTATACCATATGCTTAGTCCACCCTAGGTTTAGTTGTACTTCCTATGAGGAAACCACTATTGCCCAACACGGTGGGGGCACTTGCGCCCACACTATATAAGATTTTTTCAAAAGTGTTAGCTTACAGATTAAAGGTCTTACCAAGGGTCATCACAAAGCACCATTTGGCTTTTGCGAAAGACCTTATTTTTTTATAACATTCTTGCTGTTTTTGAGACTTTGCATTGCATGAAGACTCACAATTCAAGCAAATCTAGTTGTATGACACTTTAGTTAGATATGAGTAAGACCTGTGATAGAGTCGAGTGGGCTTTTTTAGAGAATCTTATGAGGAGAATGGGTTTTAGTGACCACTGGATTAATCTCATTATGGTTTGTTTGAAAATAGTTACTTATTCGATCCTTGTTAATGAAGAGCCCAAAGGTTTAATTCATCAATCAAGGCAAATAATACAAGGAGATCCATTGTGCCCTTTTCCTTTTCTCTTATGTACTGAAAGTTCGCATGAGATCATTAAAAAAGTTGCTAGAAGGGGTGAGATTAAATTTTTCTCTTTATGCAAAAGGGGACCAAGACTAACACATATGTTCTTCGCAAATGATAGCTTTTTTTTTTTTTTTTTTTTGGCAAGGTGACCTCAGAATTGAAAAGTGTGGCCGAGTCTTGGATATGTTATCTACTTAGGAGGGTGCCTCTGGCCAAAAAGTGAATTGAAATAATATTGCCATCTTTTTTAGCAAGTCTACTCCGGAAGCTAAGAGAAAAATTATCAAAGGTATTTTAGGGGTCTAAGGGATTAAACAATATGAGGAATATTTGGGTCTTCTATCTTTGATGGGTAAGGGAAAGAAAGCAAACTTCAATTACATTAAGGAGATAGTTTAGAGGAAGCTACAAGGCTAGGAGGGCAAGTTGTTATCTCAAGCAGGGCAGGAGGTCTTGCTATTCCAACATATGCCATGGGTTACTTCCAACTTCCTTTCATAATTAAAAAGTTTTGGTGGGGACAACGTGGTGATAGGCAAAAAATTCATTGGCTCAAATAAGATGAGATGACAAAATCTAAAATCGTGGGTGGTATGGGTTTTAGAGATTTATGCCCTTTTTAATGATTCTTTGTTGGCTAAACAAGTTTGGAGGCTTTTCCATAATAGGGACTCTTTGTTTTATAGTCTTTAAGGCAAGATTTTAATTTCCTAGATTGCTCAATAATGGAGGCTAAAGATGGAGGCTAAAGATTCAAGGAAGGGCTCTTATACTTGGAAAAGTATATTAAATGGTAGGGATGTCATTGCACGGGGTGCTTGTTGGTGGATTGGTGATGGTAAGGAGGTGAAAATTTGGCAACATCTTTGGTTGCTAGTTAAGCATCCTGCTATGGTGTCTTCTCCGGTTCTGGAATCTTTGTAGAAGGCTACAGTCAACTTGTTAATTGATCCCTTTACGAGACTATAGAACATAGATATGATTTATGACATCTTTGTTCCACAGGAGGTCGAAGCTATCAAGAAAATACCCTTAGCCTGCCATACAACAACCGATTCTCTCCTCAAGCTTCTGGCATAGGATGGTAATTACTCTTGTAAGTTTGGCTATCGTTTTCTTAAGATGGAGACATAGCTTGACCATAGTGTGGATACTTATACACATGATACTAGACCTTGAAAGAATATATGGGATTTACATTCTCTGAACAAGTTGAAGAATCTTATATGGAGAGCCTGCCGAAATTCTATTCCAACCAAAGCTAACCTGGTTCACAGAATGGTGATTGATAGTCCATGTTGTGACCAATGTAACTCAGCCTGAGAAGCTTCGCTTCGTGCTCTTTGGTCCTGTCCTATGTTAGACAATGTGAGGAGTGCCTTTAACTCCTGGGAATTTTGCATCTCCACTTGCTTTACGAACTTCAATGAACTGGTCTCCTAGATTCTGTAGAAGTAAAAGAACTTAGAATGGTTTACTATGACAGCATGGTCAATTTGGACTCAAAGAAACCAAGTTAGATTACACCAACCTAGTTGTAGCATTGATCAGATTGCTTGGGTTCAAATGAAAGGTATGATGAATTCATAGCAATCCAGCCTCCCCCACTCCCATTGCCTTCTAAGCCTCATGTCTAGTGCCGACCTCCCCTAGCTTACTTATATAAAATAAATATTGATGATGCAGTTTTCCAAGTTGAAAATAAATTGGGCATTGGTGTGATCATTAGGGATAATCAAAGTATGGTCATATCATCTCTATCTTAACAGGTTCCTCAAGCTTTTCAAGCTATGGTAATTGAGGCTTTGGCGCCTACTCAAGCTCATGAGTTTGCTCATGAAGTTGGGATTTCTCAATCCATTTTGGAAGGGGATTCGAAAGTGATAATGAAGGCTTTAGTTGAGGAGGGTAGGTCTTTGCTCCCTTTGATCTTTTGGTTCAAGATGCAAGGATTGTTTCTAGGTTTTTTACTCAATTGCTTTACTCTCATAACTAAGAAGGAATGTAATAAGGTTGCTCATAGTCTGACTAGGTATATTATAACTAGTTCGAAATATATTGTGTGGACGGAAGATGTTCCTTCACAACTTTCTTCTGTAACTCAAGTTGATATAGCCGGTTTTTCTTAGTAAAATTTTAGTTTTGTTCCTAACAAATAATATCAATCTCACCTCCACATCACAATTACAAACGAACAAAACTTAGGCACAATACCTTTAACACAGTTTCTTAGGAATCCTTCTTAAAATTTAGGCATGAGGCTTTTTTTTTTTTTTTTTTTTTTTGGAGATAAAAATGTATTTTTAGTCAAGCAATTAACCACATAGTTGAATTTTAAGAGGTGAATTTATGAAACAGCATCTAAGCACTGTACATAAATTTTGCCTTTAGCACGACCCTTTTTGGAAGTAAAAACAAATATTGTTATGCAGGTCATCACCTTTTTAAATTTTTTTTAATTATTATTATTATTATAACTAATTTGGACTCACTTTGCAAAAAGCTGGTAGGTGGGTCTGTTTAATATTTTTGAGCTATGTTCATGGTCTTTAGTGGGCTTTGAGTGCTTGATTTAGGTTTGATCCTGATCATAATTTTATTATTATCTAATTTATCTCCTCTTAGACCATTAGTTCCATACTTTTATTCTAAGACCATAAACACGCCAAATATGATCATTACCATTGTCACAGGGCGTAACTAAGAATGTTTTTTTTAGAGCCAAACTTATTTTCATAGTTCCATATATTACCATTAGTTCCATAATTTATCTTATTTTGCTGAAATTGAATTTTTTTTAACTAAAAATACTGTAGATAAAGGAAAAAATTAGCTGAAATGGTATAATAAGACCCATGAATAGTACTAAAAAGTGTAGTGAGACCCATGAATAGTAGTAAAAATAAGGTGAATAATAGCAAAAATAATGTGAATAGTAAAATAAGTTAACAAAAATAATCTTGCCAAACAAAGACTATGAGCCCATTTGGATACCGCTGAAAACTGAAAACGCTGTAGCAAAATAATTTTTAAATGTGTGAATAGTACTGTGAGGCTCATTTTTAATAAAAAAGTTATTGAAAAAAAAGTTTGTGGGTCCCGTGAACATGGGACTCACTGAACAACACTGAAACGTGCTTCTCAATGAAAAAAATAAAATAAAATATAAACGCACTACGTTTTAGCAGTATGCAAATGGATACTATATCTTTAAAAATATTATAATTAAAGGATTTAAAACAAAAATTAATCCCCAAACCTTTTTTTGCAAAAAATAGAATTATTGTTACTGCTTATTATTAAAAATAGCGCTTTGGCCTTTGGGAGAATAACTTAAGAGAATAGTTTCATTGCAAACTGCAGAAGGCAGTTAAGGCAGATGAAAACAGTAACGACGAAGAGAAACAAGAGTCTTATGAACTTTATTTGAAGGCATTTTGAGCAGTTTTGAGAAGAAATTTCTTTCCCATTATAAAAGTTCCTGAATCCTCTATAACTCGTACAGCAGAATTCGGGCTTCACCTTACGGACTCGTTCCTGAAGTTGAATGATATGGGCAGACTTGAGACTTGCAAAGAGGTTTTGATAGAAGCTACCATATAGCCTAAAAAGTGTCCTCAATTTTTTACTAGTAAGTTCCTCCTCCATCAACCATCATTGTATTTAACTTTTGGGTTTTCTAATCTCTGCTTTTAGATAGTTTATCCGGATATTCTTAGTTTCAATGCTAATAACAATGGCTGGACTTATGGTGACCACTAATGCGGATATTATATAGTTGTTTTGGAAAAAAATAATCATTTGTTCGCCTGTTTAGGGAATCGAAAACCATGGAGGGCAGTATTACTATATGGTCCACCTGCAACAGGGAAGAACCTTCTAGCAAAGGCAATTGCAGCGGAAGCAAAATCAACTTTCTTTAGGTAATATATATGTATATATTTTTACCAAAACCAATACCAACACATAGCAATTAGCAAGCAATTGGATTACAATAATTGGTGATGAAAGAATTACACATGGCAAGAGATATAAAAGAATTATGCATATATATATATATATATATATATATATATTATTTGTATGTTGTAACGAAGGGATTAGAATCGTTAAAGCTTTTCTTTAATTGACTTTTCGTGGTTGCCTTGAAATAATTTTACCACAGCAAATTCTATAGTTGGTGGTCACATGATTTTGTAAACGGATGATGATAAAAATTGCTTTCAGCATATAAAAACAGAAAAAAAAAAGAAAAGAATGAGTTACGGTTAGTTTTGGTGGTCCTATCCAGTTGTTTATGTTTTATTTCTGATTAATTATATACCATCATGGTGTTTTCTCCCATCATGAACTTGGGAATATAGCTTACAAGTAACATGAAAAAGATCCTGAGTGGAAAATTAGGAACAAATACTATTTCTAGTATTCTAAGGCCTGCATTTTGGGGATTCGTTACCTGTCATTTTGACACTGAATACATGGATATATGTGGTATTGAGATATATGGAATCTGTTTTTTTCCTCTCTTTTTCTCAATGGTGTTGCCTTACGTTATTCATTTTGAGTCACCAAAAATGTTTCCATCCTAAATTCCTAATACCTTTTCATATCTGTACGTATTTATAGACTTCCTATAATCCAATGATTCATATATGTTAGTTATTGTTTCTCTTAACATTTTCTGGAACTCCCATAGCATCACATGCCATGCCAGATTGCTGTGCACCAAAAACATACGAAAAAAAAAAAAAAAAAAAATTCTCATATTTGCATTCTAACATGTTATTTTGTGACCGATTATAAGTTGCCTTTGTTTATGGGCAATAGAGGATTTACATACAAAGTGAGGCTAGGCCAATTTTGAAGCTAAGTTAAGACCCAGGTGTGAAGCATGAAGTAAAGATTCAGCCCAAAGTAAACATCCAGCCCAGGCGTAAATTCAAGAGAAGACCAAAAGCCTAATAAGAAGAAGCCCAGGATTCAATTCAACGAGGATGAAGTCTGCAAGGAAAACTCCTAAAATCAAGCAATGGACCTGTAAAAAAATTAATAAAAGTCAGCATTTAAAGCAAGGAATCCCTTGAATGTGCTTGGTTGGAAATATGAATTCCTTGTTCTACTTGTATTAGGATTATAATATAGCAAGCGGCTCTTTTCTGATATAAGTCCCTAGGTCAGTTTGTGATCCAGGGGAAAAAAGAAGAAGAAGAAGAAGAAGGGCTAGGGTTGTATTGTGATTATTTCTTTCTTTATTTTAATGCTTAATATTTTATTTTTGTGTTTTATTTTAATAAACATGAGTAGGTAAATTTTCAACTAGGGTTAAAAATGAAACATTATTAAGGATTATCAGTAGTATTTATGTAATTTAATTTTTTCCACAATATTTGTTCTTTAATAACTTAGATTGTTCTTGCTTTATATCAATTGTCTATGATAAGATTCTTAATATGAGTTCAGTATAATCATGTTTTTCCCATGATTTTAGATTTATCTTAATTGATTGAATGCTTGGTTTATAATCATTTTAAAAAAAAAATTGGTTTATAATCATTTGATTTTAAAATTGGATATCTCTTATGATTTTTTTGTCAACTTATACAATTGAGATTTGATTTTATATTTAAGAAGTGAAGAAGAACATGCTTTAGATTTTTAAAAATAGGGGTTTTAATGATAATATTTTCCAAGATAGCAAAATTGACTTCTAGATTATCATGCAGTGGGTAGGGAAAAATTAATGATCATGAATATATATTGGTATGAATTAACAAGACAGAATCTGAAAACTTAATTCCTTTCTCTTGTTTGTTTATATCTTTTACTGCTTTAATAATATCTTTGATAGAATTAATTATTTACTTAGTTTATTTAATTTCAAAACAATCAATTTTTATTAAACTAGATTAGGATTTATTTGATTAAATTTTAATTAATTTTCCAACTTTCATACAAGTTTTTCTGGGTTTGACCTCATTCTTGTTAAATTATACTTCGGTACGATTCATGCACTTGCGAGTACTTATACATTTCACAACACAAATCATGTCCACAAAACTAAACCATGGCTTTCCATAGTTTCTTGTTTGTCAAAAGTGAGTCAATTAAAAAAAGGATAAAAAGTTTACTCTTTTTTTTTTTTTGGAGAAAAGTTAGTTTTATTGCTTTTTTTTTTTTTATTAAAATAAAAAGATATACAAAAAGAAAAACGGCTGGAGAGCTTCTAACCGAACTGACACATGTCTAACCCAGATACATTGATAACACTAGCATATTCATGGATAACAAATACTTTTAACCCCTCAAAAAAAAAAAAAAAAAAACATAATTAGAAACACAATAGGGAGAAACTATAAAAATAATAATATGTGCCTCAGTGTCTCTACATTTTTAGCCCTTAACCGTAAAGCCCATGCTCCTTAGTGAATTTCTCATACACTTTTAGGTCAGCTTCACTTACAGTAGGCTTTTGTGTAGCAAGCACATTATCAAAATCTGCTTTTGTGTTGGATGGTAGCTAAATCTAGGATATATGAAAATTCAAAGTGAGACATAGGGGTCTAAAAAAATACTACTACAAACGAACTTAAAAAAAATAAAAAATCCGCCTATGTTAATGGAAGAGAAAATCAGCACCAAACATGAATCAATGTAATTGAAAGAGAAATGCTGTTTTTATTTTTATTTTTATTTTTCAGTACACTAACTCCCCTCTTTTGCGTTATTCTTCAATCCTATTTTCCATAAATTAACTAACTACTAAAGTAAAGACAATATCTGAACCAGAGAAACCACTTGTGTCGCGAGCTAAATCTTTAAAATCGCTTGTACGTACTAGGGTTACGAGGAGTGTTCCCAATATGCATCTGCTCAAAAAAAAAAAAAAAAAAAAAACTAGAGGATATTAAACAAGACATAGATAAACAACAAAAGCATTAATCACAATGGGTTTACAACTACATTGCTTTGATTTTCCAAATGCATTGCTTTACGAAACTGAAGTACCTTAAATATTTGTTCCCTTGTCTTCGAATTTGGGAGAGGGATATAGATTCGCTTATCAAAACGCCTCCTCATGGCCTACATTAATTAACTTTGCATTAGCCTCAAACCTAAAGCAATGTAGATCATAAAATCTTTTCAATACATGGCCGTAGGTTATTAGATGGATGGTATTTTTTTTCTCACCATATCCACAGCATAAGGAGTATTTGTGGCTGTAAGAACCAGAACATTTTTTGCATCGTTGGATACAACCTGAAATGTATTAAAGAAAATTTCCATTTCAAGATTACAAGTAGATAAGTGGAAGGAAACAATGTAAGATAATGCTATATATTAACTATCTAATAAAACATAAAAGTTATTATGAACTGCATTGCCAACTAGCGAGCCATCTTAGTTTTTAAGGCCAACAAGGAAATGGTCTGTCATTTTCTCCTCTATTAATTGTATGTTCATGACTCCTCTTTTTTAAAATTTTTATTTAAATTAATTTATAAATTTAATTAAAGTCACAAATAATAGCACATAGTGCATGGGATGTATACAAGAGTTTAAATAGTGAAAAATAAAAATTTTTAGGGTTGATTATGGATCCTCAACAAATAAGTTAGAGTCAGATACATGTATTCTCTTCCTCCATTATATTTTATTCTAAGTAATATTCTCTGGCACTTCTTTAATTGATGTCATTTTTAACTATTTCTACTAATGTTATTTTTTGTCTTCCTCTACTATTTTTCTTTTCTTCAACTTGAATAAACTCACTTTTTCTTACTGGTGAATTAGTCACTCTCCTCTGAACATGACCAAACCATCTCAAGCGATACTCTCTCATATTTTCATCAATAGAAGCAACCTCTATCTTTAAGTGGATTTTTTCATTTCAAATCCTATCCTTATGTCTATTTCCACTTATCTATCTTAACTATCACATTTTAGTTACACTCATTTTATGAATATGTTGCTTCTTAGCAACCCAACATTCAGTGGCTTTTGTTGTCTGCACTTTCTTATATTTCAATTTATTTGGATTTCTCTTTCGGCAAAGCACCATAGCCTTTATTTTGCTATACGTTGTAAATTTTAGGTTTGACTCTCCACTTACAAACAAATCTAGTGAACCTAAGGAGAGTTTTGGGCTTATTTTACAATTTCGGCCTTTGTCCCAAAACTTCCCCGACACAGGGTTCTCATATTTAAGGGTTTTAAGTTGGAAAAGAATGGATTTTTTATGATTGTTTAGGGCTAAAATCCTAAAACATTGTTTAAAACAAAAAAAAAAAAAAAAAAAAAAGGAGAAAAGAAAGAAAGAAAAAGGATGACTCCATACAAACCATCTCATTAGTTTTGCTTTGTTGGACTGGTTGAAGTGGTTGTCCAAACACCACCATTGCAACAAAGCATGACTTGTCAGGGACTCATTATATATCTAATGGTGTATAGATAAGTGGATTGTTGAATCAATCCTGCGTATGTAGTGCTTACCTTGGTATATATCCACCCATTATTTTTACTATGTATCCAAAATTCCAAATATATTACTTCCGATATTTATTCTTAATTTTTTTTTTCCTTTTTTCATTAATTTTGTTTATTTATTTGTATCATTGGTTATTAATTTGTCAATAATAATTTAAAATGTCTTTCTAATTGTGCAGGATTATAACTCAAATGGTTTTAGACAGTTAAATCTTGAACAAAAATGATTTGATATTGGAAGATTTTTGAAAAGTATTCAACGTAGAAGATTACTCAAGCTTGGATTGATTATTGTTGTGAAAGTTGCAAGGAATATTATTGTATTTGAAGGAAATGAAACGGAAAATTAGTCAAGTTTGAATTGATGATTGGAGGAGTTTGAAAGGTTTTTTGTATTTTGAAGAAAATGAAATAGGCCAATTCAGAATTTTGTGGTAGAAATTGTTAGAATACAAACATTTTTCCACCCTTTATTTTTTTATGCTTTCTCAACCTCAAATAAGATATTGTATTCTTTGACATTATTAGAGATATATTAGTCCAATCTTACTTTATATGCAAAATAAGTCTCCTACTTGCAGTAAAAATCTATTAACCATAGTTAGTGTATGGTTAGTGTAAGGTTTAGCCTACTATATATACCCATGCTAGGTTCATTGTAATTCAGGATTTGTATACACTCTCATAGAATAAAGATATAACATTTATGAGTTTCCTCTGTGAACATGGACTATTAGGCTAAACCACGTAATCCTTATGCTCTTATGTCCCTATTTTATACCTTCCTCTTCCGCATCTATTCAAACATATTTAACATGGTTTATATAAAAGCTAATATTAACAAATATTATTGCTCATCTAATTGTATAGAACAAGTACTAATGAAAATTTTTTTCTCTTCAAATAATGCTTGTAAGAATTGTTTTTTGTGAGGTTGTTTTGTGGTGGTTAATTGGGTAGGTTAAATTAATTTCTTTTACAAGTATTTTTGAGTCATGCCCATTGTATAACTGGTTAGTGAAGCGAATGCAATATTTGTAGTGCCAAATCATTCACTAGCCTTATTCTTTATGTATGACTTTATTGCTATCGTGTTTTCATTACTACGGCAATGTTATTATTATAATTATTTTAAAATTTTAAAATGAATGAGCACTTTATTCCATTGAATCTATCAAAATAGGGTAAATTGCAAGAGCTTATTCATTTACAACACAAGCTAACTTTAATCTCCAAAGCCCATATCAATACAACTCTATGTGTCAATTTGGGTTAGTGTATTAGATTCGTGTCGTGTTAATGTAGGGATATTCGACTAAATGTCTTAATTTGAATCTGGCCCATTAAAAAATTGTGTCATGTTCCTTCAACCCTAACTGGACTTGGTAATGAAGTGGGTTGATGCAACCAGACCTAGTTGACACACTTAATAAATAGGTCGTGTTGGGTTGACACAAATGTGACAACCCATTTTGACCTGCTTATATATTAAGTATAACATTCATGTTAGGATCATATTTTTGTATAGGTAATTAGGCTAATCTTTTGACAAAATGCATTTTATTTGTACTTGAGTAGATTTAAGTTGGATTCAATATATTAAGAAGTATGTTGTTCAAACATATCAAGTGGTAGTATTAAAGACATGAAGATTGATCCAAGAAACAAGTGAAAAAAAGTTGTTTTATTAAAGCTCGCCAGATAGTTGTTATTGAAGACTAATGAAGAAATTCGACATAAGCTCGATCTATCAAGAATTAAGATTTCAGAATTTTCTGATTCGAAATTTGGCCCATGATGACTTGTTTGATTATGGTTTCTTTTCTCACAACCCTAGTCATATACAAGGCTTATTTTGAAAGTCGTCATACACGAAAACAGAGACCAAGAGCTTATATTCTTTGTAAGAAGCTACTGTGTTTATGTGTCTTAGGGTTTTGTAACTAAGTGCTTCCTGATCTTCATTGTTGATGAAGTGAAGAACTTTGTAGCCAACAACAATCAATCACATTGTTGGAGTTAGTCACGTACAATAGTCTTAGTAAATACAATAGGGTGTTCTTTATTCTTCGTGTAAGAGAGTTGAGGGTGTATTTGGAGTTTAGGTCTTGTGGGAGTGTTTGCATGGTACTATTGTAATCTCTTTATTTTATAGTGGAATTTTCTCTGTTACCGTTTGTGGACATAGACAAATTTTCAAACCACGTAAACTCCATGTGTCTATTTTACTTCTCCCTTCTTTAATCTTATGTGAATTTATTTTCACAAAAAATTGATATCAAAGTGATAGGATATGTGCCCTTTAAATCCTATTGTATGATGATATGTATGATATTATGTTGTAATTAATAAAGTTATTTTTATTATTATCTAAAATAATGATAACATGAATATTTGAACATTATCATATAGTCCATGAAATGCATAGTATGTGATTTATATGATTTAGTCATTGAAGATATGAATCACAAGTTCTTTGTAAATACAAAATTTTAGTTCGTAGTCGGTGATGAAATTAGGCATTTCATCTGTGAAGACTATAACATATTAACTAAGATGATTTGTCTTGATTATGGAAATGGAGACTTCTAATTGATGTGTTGATATGTCTTAAGAGTTAAGACATATTGAATTGGACCGCTGTGAGATTTATTATTCTACTAACGACTGTCAAATGAATAATGAATCTCACAACTTCTATTTACATAAACTCTTACTCCCGAGAGAATAATGAACCTGATCATAAAGTGTAGAAAGCTTTGATATATCAGGAATAAGATCTAAAGTCACAATCAAAACCTCAGTATGTTGGGCAGCTGTATTTAATGTTGATGGAACATATATTCTCAAGACGGAATTCATAATCTCTTGATGAAAATATAAAATATTCCCTTGAGATAAGTTTAATGGATTTGGTTATTCCAAATGTTAGGCCTAACTACTTTAGTAAGAAGTTACTAAAGTGTATATATTATATATATATATATATATATTCTCAAGACCGAATTCATAATCTCTTGATGAAAATATAAAATATTCCCTTGAGATAAGTTTAATGGGTTTGGTTATTCCAAATGTTAGGTCTAACTACTTTAGTAAGAAGTTACTAAAGTATATATATATGTGTGGCAGTCCTGATAGTGTGGTGTTTCTGGTAGTTGATTTCCAGTTGTATTGAATTTCTTGTTGCCGTTTGCAGCTCCTGTAAAAGTTGCAACCCAATGTAAGTTAAAAGCTAATCTTAAATATGATTTTTTCCAGGCTAATCTAATATGAAAAAAGAAGAAGAAGATTTTTTTGCTAATAGGAATTTATAAGTATCCCAAGTAGTTTTCTTTCATTATATTAGTTACATGGCTATGTGTCATACTGGTGTGTGTGTATATATATATATATATGACTTCCTGAATGCCTCACAAGGCACAACTACCTTTATTGCCTATGCCCAAACTCAAGCTCCTGCTTAAGCTACGACATCGGCTAAGTCATTTCCTAAGTCAAAAAAAGAAGAAGTCTGCCTTCAATGGACTTAGTAAAATTGCCTCGATTGCCTTGTTAAAACAGTTTTGGCACACTATGAAGAGGAAGTTGCAAATGCTGACTCAGATGATGAAGATGAACAAGAATCCTAATCATTCTCAGAATCCTCTATTTCTAAGAAAGATGATCCTTATCACCCTTATGATTAGGATCTTTTTTGTCATGATCCTATTTCCACCCCTAATTTAGTTTGACTAATTCTGTCAGCACATTCTGACAAAACTACTAAAACTAATTCTGATGAGAGACCTATTGGAAGAACTATTCTCGACTACTTTTGACTACTTTTTATGGATGTGAAATGAATAGTAAAAGACTTTTGTGATGCTCGCTACTATGCAAATAATGCCAAGATGCTTTTGTGCTTTCAACTACTTTTAAATAACAATTGAATAGTAAAAGCTGGTTCTTGTTACTATTACTTCTTGAATAATTCTTGTTACTTCTCACAAGGATTGATTCCAATTGAATAATAATAGCTAATTTTTGCTACTATTACTTCCTGAATGATTCGTGTTGCTCCTCACGAGTGTTGATTTCAGTTGCTCCCCATTATGTAAATAGTGTTTATTTTATTTATAAAAGAGCTATCCCTTTCAAGTTGTATTCATAACTTATTTTTCTTACTAGCTTTAAAATTTCCCTTTAGTCTTTAGGCTACCTCCAGAATGTCCAAAACTTGTAATCTTTCCCCAATTCCTACTTAGGAAAATCATGTTCTACTATCTCTTCTAGTAAGTGCTTTATTTTAAGCTTACTAAATTTAAGCTTTTATTTAATCTTTTGTTAAGTATCTACTGTTACTTACTTCAAGATTATTCATTTTACTTGTTAACATATATAGTGTTGTGGGCTTTAGGCCCAACTAGTTTACTTGTTTAGCACTCTTACTTGTACTACACTCATATTTACTTGTACTGCACTCATATGCCTCCTATATAAAGGCACTTATGTATATTCTTTTGGTGAGAAATACAATACTATTCAATTCAGTATTTCTAACATGGTATCAGAGCCGAATGAGCGTAGGTGGTGATAGTCTGGAAGTGACCCAAAAAGGCGCTCATATGGAGTTTGATTTTGGATGACAGGACTGGGAATGCGACTAATAGTATGAACAACATGAAGAGCAGCTTCGCCCCAAAAGGAGTAGGAACTTTGCAGAGAGAAGAGAGCACGAACAGTGTCAAAAATATGATGAAGTTTTCGTTCGGCTCTACCATTTTGCTGAGAGGTACCTGGACAAGTTAGTTGATGAACAGTGCCATAGGAATGCAAATAGCTTAGAAAGCATATTGAGTGTACTCAAGAGCATTATCAGATTGAAAAATTTTGATACATTTAGAAATTGAGTTTCAACCATTTTTGCAAAATTAGAATACACTTGCAATAATTCAGAACGATGTTTCATATTAAAGATCCAGCTATAGCGAGAGTAATCATCAACAAAGACAACAAAATATCGAGATCCACCAATACTAGAGACAGAGAAAGTCCCCAAACATCAGAATGAATAAGGTCAAGATATTAGTGGATATAGATTCACTAGAATTGAAAGGCAAAGCTGGTTGTTTTCCTAATTGACATGAAACACAATCAAAATTTTCTGTAGACACTGAACCTAGCAAACCTCTAGAAGCCAATTGTTGTACACGGGAAGAAGATGCGTGACCAGGTCGAGCATGCCAAGAGCAAGAGAAGGAATAGAAGAAACTGCAGCAGTTGCGGCATAGAAACATGAGCAACAAGTGGAAGACGAAGGTTGTCCATGGGAAACATATGCCCAACTCTGGGACGGTCCCTAGCTCCTGTCCCGTCCTTGGATCTTGCACAATACACCCAGAATAATCAAATATGATTCGATAACCCAACTCAGCTAATTGTCCCACAGAAAACAAATTGTAAGAAAGGTCAGGAACATTAAAGACCCTAGAAACGGAGAGGTTGGAGGTTGAAACGGAACCTATATTATGACCAGACATTGTGGAACCATTTGCTGTGCGAATAGTAAGAGGGGTGGTGCAGGTTTAAGTTCAGAAAATAAGGACGAGTGAGGTGTCATGTGATTGCAACAAGCAGAATCCATAAGCCAAAAGGAGGAGACATACCGGACAAAGCTGAGAGAGAAGAGGAATAAGATGCATTACCACCATACGAATGACATTGGCGATGATGTTTTTTAAGGTCATCTATGGTCATGGTGAAAGTGCGACCTGAAGACTTAGACTGTGCAAAGACGGGAGCCATTGGTTGGACACTCTCAATGTTAGCAATAGTGGCAGAAGAACCTGAACCAGCTGATTTATTGCGCTGAAAGCAAGTCTCAATATTATGGCCAAAACGTTTGCAAAAATTGCAAAAGCGTTTGCTAGATTGTCGGCGACGATTGTTGCAAAAGAAAGAAGACCTGTCCTTATTCTTTATTTAGAAGCAAAATATGCAAAAATGGATTGCAAAAATGAAATCTACTCAAAAAACTGGGTAAGGAGCACCTGGGCTGCAAAAAGTCAACTCTGCAAAAAAGTCAACGGTCAACAGAAGTCAACGGTCAGTGGTCAACGGTCAGTCAACGATGACGTGGCGGGTGATGTCAGTAGCGCGCTGGAAGGTGACGTTAGTGATGACGTGGCAGGATGACGTGGCTCAGGGCTGACGTCAGCAGGAGCAGTGGTCTTTGCAGTGTTCGAACTCCCTAACGGCGGCTGCTACAGGTCCGGAACCTGAGGACAATGTCTGGAAGACTCGAAGGTTCAACGGCGAAAGGCTGTAACAGTTGTTGTGACAGCGGAAGCAATATTGAGAATGGAGTTACACTAATAAAGACAAGACTGCTAAGAAAAGGTCAGAGCAGTGAGAAGCCATCGTAGCCAAAGAAGCTCAGATGTGGTATCAGCAAGGGCACGATATTCTGCTTCAGTACTAGAATGGACTAAACACATCAAGATCGATTGTCATTTTATCCGTTATCATCTTGTCCATGGTGGTCTCAAGCTAATCTCAGTCTCCTCTATAGATCAACTTGCAAATATCTTCACCAAGTCACATTCTAAGGGACGCCTTCGTACTTTGGTTGACAACCTCAAGTTGGTCTCACATCCACCATGAGTTTGATGGGGACTGTTAACATATATAGTGTTGTGGGCTTTAGGCCCAACTAGTTTACTTGTTTAGCACTCTTACTTGTATAACACTCTTACTTGTACAATACTCTTACTTGTACTACACTCATATTTACTTGTACTGCACTCATATGCCTCCTATATAAAGGCACTTATGTATATTCTTTCGGTGAGAAATACAATACTATTCAATTCAGTATTTCTAACATTACTTAAGCTTACTTTAATTCTTATTTACTTTACCCTTGCTTTAATTCTAATTTATTTAAAAAAACTTTTTAAATAAAAACTACAACTTATTTGTTATTATCAACTTATTTAGATAAAGTAATAATAAGTGTTTTAACAAAATATACAACCTACATTTTGTACATATCAACTTCTTCTTTGTTTTTTGTTTTTTTTGACAAATAACAAAACTAGTAGCCAACATACATTATGTTTTGTGTTTTTCTTTTTTCAATAAACATGCATCCTATTGGGTTGGTGCCTATACAATACCTACGGGAACCATTCTATTATTAACATTTAATTAATAGCTTTTTCATATAGGACTTTCTTCGTCAACTTCTAAAAACCATTTACTTCACTATTTGTTTATATCATGTTAGCTTCCTTTAAACCTCTCTCTCTCAAGATTTGGGTCTTTTCTTTTTAATAAAAGATGTGGTAATTATAGATCGATAAAATCTTAACAAAAGAAAGCTTTGAATCCGTTTGGTTGGTGAAAATTGGGTAGAAGAGATGTGAGTGTTGTTAATTGATGAAAATGCAAAAGTGATTTAGGTGTTTGTTGAATGATAAAGTGTATTAGATTTTGGTAAAATTAATAATAATAATAATACAATAGTAAAGAAATAATATTTAAATGGGGATAGACAAAAGATGGAGCATCTATTGGAAAAATTATTTGAAATAGTAAGTAGATAAAACTATTTACTCTCTAAATGCAATGAAAATTTGGCTAAGCTGTTAGAGATTCTCTTAGATGTACGTACTCTTAATGAATGTAGGGAAAAGTTAATAGATTTCCCAAGAGCATTAGTTTAGGAAATATTTTCAGAAAGCTTATGGGAAAAAAATAATTAATTGTTTTGACAAATTTGTATATTTCCCAAGAAAATGGTGTCAAAACTTTCCTAAAATGATTTATTACCCTAAAGTAACTTCTACCACAAAGACTACTTCTTCCAACTTGCCATAGGTGTCTCCAATCTCAATCCTTTCAATGAAAGAATTATAAATTGAGGTAAGCTTAAAAGGGACCTAATAGCACGTGGTAGTGATTCTTGGGAAAGAACACACTTTACGACACAAAAGACCATCGAACTTCTCCAAACCTTGTTCTTAGTGACTAAAACATCCCAATCTAATCTAAACACCGTTCAGCCCAAAATGAAATCTTCCAAACCCACACCCTTTCAACCTAAACCCACTATACTTGAATAATACTACAAACTAAGGAAGAGGATACTGTACTGTAATGGTTGGTACTGCGGTATGTACTGTACTGGTACGTGCATTTGTACCAAAATGCCTATGTTTCGTACTGGTTTAAATACCAGCCATACCGACCGATTTCGAGTGTTTTAGCTAATACCAGGTGTACTAGCCGAAACAGAAAAAGCCAATTTTTTTTAGTTCTGTAATTTTTGAATTTTAGTGAGGGAAAAATGGTAAATTCATTTCCTAATTCTAACCTAACCTACCCGACCTCCTTTTCTTTTTCACAATCTCACACTGTCTCTCTCACTCTCTCTCACTCTCTATGTCTCACTCCCTCGGTCTCTCTAAGCAGAAGCTAAAGTCTAAAATAGGTAAAATTTTGTTCTAAATTTTTGCTGTGATTTATTTTCCACATTCTTCTTTTGTGCCCAATATATGAATTTTGTTAATGCTCAAATGACTTTAGATCCTTTTTAAGGGTAGGAGTAGATGATATTATATAACTTATTTGTATATTATTTGTTTTTTTAATATGCAATGAATGATTAAGCTTTGTGTTTTTTATATGGACAAAGTTGAGCTACAAACTCACTCAATTTCTTTTCATTAGAGGTGAATTTTGACAAATCCACCATTGGATTACATATTTTTCTTATATCCTCCATGTTTGCAAAATTTCAAGAAAATCAAAGATTATTAGCTATGTCATCAATACATTTTTAAATTGCAAATTTTTGTAATTTAAAATTATGCATAAAATATAAGTTTATAAATTATATAGTAAATAATAACTGATTGACATAAAATTTGACATATGTATTAGAAGCGTAAAAAACATGCAATTCAACGGTTAGATTTTCAAAATATGCAGTAATATTTATTTTATTGAGTAAATTTATAGCCTAAGGCTACAACCAATTTTGTAGCTAAACTTTATCCTTTTTATATTGTGTTTTTTGTTTTCCCTTTTAGTTGATGCTAAAGGCTAAAACTTTACCATCAAACATTACCTCAATTCAAAACAAATTATTCATGATTTTAGACTTCAACATCAACTAAAAGGAAAAAACACAATATGAAAAACAAAAAACTTAATTGTTCATTGCATACTTTTATTTTTATATTGTGTTTATATATATAGTAAAAATAAAATTTTACCATAAAACATTACCTCAATTCAGAATAAATCATTCATAATTTTAGGCTAAATCATCAACTAAAAGAAAAAAAAGCACAGTATAAAAAATAGAAAGCTTAATTGTTCGTTGCGTACTTTTATTTTTATAGTGTTTTTTTCTTTTTTTAAGTTGATGCTAAAGTCTAAAACAATAAATAATTTTTTTAGAATTGAGGTAAAGTTTTATGGTAAAGTTATTATTATTATTATTTATAATAGCGGTAAACCCAAAATGGTACATCAATATTGACTAGTACCAAAATATATTGTTCTATAGACCAAACCGGTATAATCTCCAATATGAGAATGACTCCTTTGCGTACAAACACAACAATTTCCACTATTTTTCATAAAATTTAGATTGACAAGTTTTGACTCGTTTGCATCTAGGCCAACAACTGACAACACATTATATTCTATCAATAACAACTTGTCACTTTAACCGTGTGTGTTTCTCAAATGATTTGTGTATTTAAAGTTATTGCTCTCAGTTAGCATTCAGCCCAGCTCCTATATGAAACCTATTCAAGTCAAACCTAAATTTTTCACAAAGCCCTGTTATTTAAAACCAGCCCAAGTCCTTCTCAAGAAAGTGAAGCCTAAAACCTCCTCCAAAATCCCATACCAGATTTTAAACTCACATAAATAAAACTAGCCTCTAAGCACGCGCTTACATGCTTGTTTAGAAGCTTTTTTTTTTTTTTTAAGTTAATAATTTTTATTCATCATAATTAGGGTTACTGCATTCTTCAGTCACAAAATGCTTAGGGGTGTGATGAGATTTATATACAAACAAATTATTCTTCCCATAAAAAATTAACTTGGGAGCAGGTTTTTTTCATAAAAAATTTAAAAATAACACTAGGCTCTAACCATGCACTCAAGTGCATGAGTACAAACTCAGATGCTCTTATATTTTTTAATGGTAAAGGTTAATAATTTGCATTCATTATAATTTGGAATTGATATATTTTTAAATCACCAAAAAAACCTAGTAGTGTGATGGAAAAAATTATTTCACTTATAAACACATAATACTCATCACATGCTTAGGTTTTTTTGTGATTGGAAAAATATAAGATCCTCTGAGCACACACGTGAGTGCATGCTTAGAGGCTAGTCTGTTTATGATAGTCCTAAAATGTAGCCACTTTTTATTTATTTTTGTTAGGTAAAAGGCTGCCATTTTTTTATTTAATTTTTTTTGTCTTTTATTTATGTTAAATGAAATATCCACGTTTGTTTTTGTTTGAGTGTTGTTGTAGGTGTTGTTTTTTGTTTTTGTTTTTTTTGTTAATTTAATTTTATTAAAAATTTAGTTTTTTAATCATAAAATTTAGCCATGTACTACACATCCATAACAAAACGTTAGAAAGAGCTTAAATTTAAAATTTAACAACTACCTTTTTTTTTAATAGTAAAAGGCTAACATTTTTTTTCCCCTGTTGTTGTTGTTGTTGTTTTTGTTTTTGTTTTTAATTTTATTTATGATAGTTATCAAGTTGTATTTAATCCTAAAATGTTGTGCTTTAATACTAAAATTTAGCCATGTACTACACATCCATAACAAAAAGTTAAAAAAGCTTATATTTAAAATTTAGCAACTACCATTTATTTTTTTTATGGTAAAAGGCTCAAAATGGGATGAGGCCAAAATGTATGGATGGAAAATGCATTTCCGTCTATATTATATTAACTACTCATTTGGAAGCTCCCCAATGCATGTGTTATCTCCCAAACAAGAAAGTCATCCTACTTCTTCAAACAATTCTACAATTTCTATCCTCATTGGGCTATCCTAAATCCAAATTGCTTTACATTAAAATGTTTATCAAAATAACTTTTCCATCTCACTTTGTTTCTCTTCTTTTACTAACATTCTCTGATCTTCATCTTTGATGCACAGAACACTGTTCAAATCTCTTGTTTTCAATGTCCAATAATTGAGTAGAAATACAATGTCCAATAATTGAGACGACAGACAAAAAGTCTTGAACTTTGGATTTAATAGATTAAATATTCTTGCTGAAATCTAAAATATTTGAGTTTCAGCAAATGCGGACTTGAGTTCTTATATTTTATATTGTTGATGTAGTTTTCTTACTTCATATGGTTGGGTCTTTGGCTGATTTCATTGCTATCATCACATTATTGAATGTGTCGAATTTCTGAATTCATCATCTGTGCCCTTATGCTTCAATTGTTTCATATCTCCAATTGTTTTGGTCTCTACTTCTTCCAACCAGTTATTTTCGGGTGAATTTATAGTTTTAAACTCAAGTTGTTAATTAGATTTGTTATGAATAAAACTTGTTAAAACAAACAAACATCAATATCATGTCACAAATAATGCAGTGGAAAAATAAATAAGATAAGATATGATGACCTAAGAAAACCAATGAAACAAACTAGTTTCATAGTAAAAAACCTGGGAGGAAACCTTCCCGAAAAGCAATTCACTATAGTAAAGAAAAATTTTAGATCTAGTACAAAACCTTTGTCCCTAGACTCTACAATCCTCGTAGATGAACTCACAGTAAAAACCTTCTATCGCTTCAGAATCTCTGAACTCTTCAATATATGAATGCCACCCTTTGATGCACAGATCCTAGTCGTGACTAACTCCTTTGCACGAATTTCAGTACGTGACCCACTCACCAACTTGAGGAAGAAGAATGTTGGCTGCAAAGTTCTTCACTTCATCAACAATGAAGATCAAGAAACACTTGGTTACAAAATCTTAAGGTGCAAAGACATAGTAGCTTCTTTCAGAGAGAATAAGGCTTTGGTCACTTTTTGCATATGTTCTCTTGGTATTCTCATGTGTGACGGCCTCTAAAATAAGCATTATATGTCTAGGGTTGTGAGAAAAGAAACCCTACACAAATACATAAGCATGGGTCAAAAATCAAATTTGAAAATTCTGATTTCCGTAACCTCGATAGATACCTCGATAGATAGTATCTGTCGAGCCTTATTAAACCTCGATAGATAGCTATCTGTCAAGCAGCTGTTGAGTTTTAATGAATCAACACTTCTTCACTTGTTTTTTGGATAGATTTGCATGGCTTCAATACTAGACTTGAACTCTTGTTCTTTAAAGTATTAAACACATCCTAGATCTACCCAAATATAAGTAAAGCGTGTTTTGTCAAAGGATTAGCCAACTACATAAAATATGTCCTTAACAATCTCCCCCTTTGGCAACTCGTGACAAAACCACAACAAACAAATGAACATATGAGAGAAGTCATGAATCACTCAACTCATACTCACTTGTTAAGTACAATAAAATCTATCCTAACACAAACTCTTGAAAAACTTTGCAAGAAGAGAGTTCATAGAAAGTAGACTTTGACAACCTATATTTCTGAAACACTTAAACAAAATTCATCAAGGCATCTTTGTGTGAAACAATAATAATAGATTGTATAGAAAAAAGAAATAGGTGTATAAAGATAGAAAAGAAATAATACATGTAGAGATAGGTGAAGAAGACATACATCATATATATATATATATAGAGAGAGAGAGAGAGAGAGAGAGAGATAGGTGAAGAAGACATACATCATATATATATATATATATAACAAGGATAAACACAATGTATGTAAACATGATCACAAGACCGGTGTACAAGAACAAGGAGGTAAACACTCTCCCGAACAAGATGAAATACAACTCCCCCTTACAATGACATGTATTTCTCCACCTAACTTGTAGAATCTTAAAAAGAAACCACAATTTCTCCTATTTTTCCCCCTTTTTGTCATGATTGACATAGGGTACAAGAAGCTATAAGGTCTTACCCAAGAAACATAAAGATGATAAAAAATGATCAAGGAGACATACCATAAAAATGCATGAATGTAATGAAACAAGATGCTATGGATGACAAGATCAAAGAAATATGCAAAACATGTGGAAAAAAAAATGCATGCAAGAGAATCTCGATCGATCGAGAGGTGTCGAGCAGCTATCGAACCAACCTCAATGGATCCAGAAGGTGTCGAGGATCTATCGAGCAAACAAAAATTTTCTCGATCGATCGACCTAGCTATTGAGATTGTGATAAAAAAAAACAACTAAAGAGCTCGATAGAAAAGCCAGGTGTCGAGAGGTGTCGAGGAGCTGTAGAGATTGCTTAAAAACAGTTTTTCAAAGAAAAGAAAAGCATAGACATGAATGCAATCAAACATGCAACTCAACCAAGGATCCAAACAACATTTTAACCTCTCAAAAACATCTCTCAATAAGAAAAAATGTCATGCATTTTGATCCAAAACAAACACACACACACACAACAAGTCTAACCAATTTTATATTTAAAAAACAAGTCATGACAGTTTAGTGAGCATACATTGTGTATGAGTTGTCCACAATAGAGGGAGATATTTTGTTTATATATGTTTCTTGTTTCACATTTTTTATTGCTTTATATTTATGAGGTAATTCATGAAATATGTCTTTATTGTGTGTTATGTGAAATCAAGAAGTTATATTTGATTACTTGTATTTTCCACACATGGGTTAAGGTGTTTGTTAAATATTACAGGAATATACAGGCTGATTCAGTCGTACTACTATCTACACTTGCAACTGATAGATAGTAGTTAGGTTGAATTTTTTTTGACACTTTGTTGTAATGGGCTGTTTCGAAACTTTGAGCATTTTTATTTTGGTATGTGTTTTGTCACAGATTGCCAAAGGGGGAGTTTGTTGGGTTTTAAAGAATTAGGAACTAATGTATTAGAACTTCATTTTGTAATGTTGGCAAACCATGATCAAAACGTTTAGTCTTGTTTTAGACTTGCTCAAAGTATATGTTTTTATATAAATTTGGAATCAAGTGTACTGCATGATTTACTGTGTAAATCTGGCTGGCTCGATCGATCGAGAATTAGATTCGATTGATCGAAGCTCGTACATATTTTTTTTTGCAGAAATTTCCAACACAGAAAAGCCCGTTTTATGTGTAGGGTTTTATGTTTTGCCCTAGGTCTAAAAGGAAAAACCCTAGCCACACTTTAAGGATGCTCTTTATGCCGTGTGTGTGAATCTTTTGTGAGATCTAGAGGTATTTGCATTCACATACACTTAAGGTTATCAAGATCTAGATTGATGTCAAGAGCTTAGTGATCAATTCAGTTGCAGATTCAAGAGCTTAAAGATATACAAACGGGAGTGCTTGTGCTTGCTGGGAATTCAAGAAAAAAGTAGTCCGTGGACTCAGAGCTATCATGTGGTCGTGGTAGTAAGTTTTCTACTTGAGGTAGCAATAGGATGTTAGTGGTCTAAGTTGCTATTGTGTAAATTTCAATTCTTTTATAGTAGATTCAGTTTTACCTTAAGAATAGTTAGGTTAAATCCTCCTCAGGTTTTTTACCGGTTTGGTTTTCCTGGGTCATCATATCATTGTTTCTTTATATTTTCGTTTCTTTACATAATATATTTGTGTTAATCTAGATCTGCATAATTTACCTAAGTTAATCACTTGGCTAAATAACTAAGTTAATCTTGCTGTGTTTAAGGGGTCAAAAAACGTACACGAATAGAGTCATCAGTGAAATTCTGGAACTTACCAGTAGCACAAATCTCAAGAAAATCCTTCACATACATATAAGGATCTTTTCTATTCAATCCATGAAACGTAGGAAGAATGTGGATTATCTATGGCTTCAACTCAAAATGTGCAGCAATGGTTGTAGGCAATATTATGCAAGATGGAGGGTTGGTGGTTATGGGTGAGAACAACTCCTTAAGAGTTTTTGAATCTTTTCCTATTTCTCCCATTGTGGATGAATAATCAAAACTAACAAGACAATTTTCTTTATCACGTATCCAAGTTCTCATTCACCAAGCACAAATATTTTTTTTTTCTATTTAAAAATAAATAAATTTTAACTACAACTAGTAGAACGAAAAATTCAATTAAGACCTAATTTATTTTCCTAACCAAGTCCCCTGCAATGGCGCCAAAAACTTGTTGTGAACGTAGAAAAATTAATTAAACCTTAACCAAATTCCTAATCTAGTTTAATAAAAATTGTTTTTCTAAGATTAAATAAACTAAGCAAATAATAAAATTAAGCAAATAGTTAAACTAAGCAAAAGATATAAAGCAATAAAAAGATGTAAACCATCAAGAGAAATGAATTAAGGTTTTGGAATCCGCCTTGTAAGTCATATCAGCATATATTTATGATCATTAATTTTTTCCAACCACTACATGATAATATAGTAATCAATCTTGCTACCATGGAAAATATTATCATTAAAACTTCTATTTAAATATCTAAAGCATGTTCTTCTTCACATCTTAAGTTTAAAATCAAATCATCAATTGTATTTATTAACAAACAAATTACAAAAGATATCCAATTTTAAAATCAAACAATCATAATCCAAGCATTCAATTAATTAAGATAAATCTTAAATCATGAGAAAAACATGATTGAACTCATATCTAGAATCTTATCTTAGTCAATTGATGTAAAGCGAGAACAATTTAAATCATTAAAGAATAGCTATTGTTTGAAAAATCAAATCACATAAATACTACTAATAATCCTTAACAAGGTTTCATTCTCAACCTTAATTGAAAATTTAGCTACTCATGGTACTTGAGATAAAACATAAAAATAAAATACTAAACATTCAGCTAGACAAATAAAATAGAGGAATAAATAATCGCAATGCTAGAGAAAAGTCATAAAAGAAACTACGTGTTGCTGCCTGCACTCCGCATGTGGGTCCATGAAAAAAAGCCTCCCATCAACTATTTCTACTTTTGTTTTTTTCTTTTCCTTGCTTCTTCACGTGTGACTTGATTCAACTAGCCTAGCCCCACTTTGCATGTGAAGCCCTTTTTACTTGCAACATAAATATATTATACAAAAGATATCTAGAATCTTAAATCATGAGAAACAAATTACAAGCCCTTTTCAATTGTATCTATAAACAAAAAAATTACAAAAAATACCCAATTTTAAAATCAAACAATCATAATCCAAGCATTCAATTAATTAAGATAAATCTTAAATCATGAGAAAAACATGATTGAACTCATATCTAGAATCTTATCTTAGTCAATTGATGTGAAGCGAGAACAATTTAAATCATTAAAGAATAGCTATTGTTTGAAAAATCAAATCACATAAATACTACTAATAATCCTTAACAAGGTTTCATTCTCAACCTTAATTGAAAATTTAGCTACTCATGGTACTTGAGATAAAACATAAAAATAAAATACTAAACATTCAGCTAGACAAATAAAATAGAGGAATAAATAATCACAATGCTAGAGAAAAGTCATAAAAGAAACTACGTGCTGCTGCCTGCGCTCCACATGTGGGTCCACGAAAGCAAGCCTCCCATCAACTATTTCTACTTCTGTTTTTTTCTTTTCCTTGCTCTTTCACGTGTGACTTGATTCAACTGGCCTAGCCCCACTTTGCATGTGAAGCCTTTTTTACCTGCAGCATAAATAGATTATACGGTCAGTCACAAAATAATATAAAAGTAAAGCTAAATATGTAGATATGTGAATACTTTATTGTACATATTTCATGCACATTAGAGACCAAATCCAAGCTTGTAGGCTAAATAGCATGCATGGAGTTCCTCTAAGACCAAATTCGAAACAGAGGAGATTAAAAGGCTAAAAGCTTGATTTGCATTTTGGTATATAGGTTAATTTGTCAAAAAACAAAGTTGGCAAAAGTCATTGTGGTCGGCAGAAAGTGGAAAGACACGAAGTCTTCAACTATTGCTAGTCTAGCTAGCTCTTCTCAAATAATGCAAGGATTATCCAAGAAAGCCTAATATAAGGTGCAGGGAAAGCACCATTGACCCCAAGTCCTTGGCATTTTTGTTAAGTTTAGTTGTTTAGGCCTTCCTAAATAATGCAAAATTGGTATATTACTAGTGGCGGATGCAACTTTTTTGCTTGTTGAATGAAGACTATCTTACAAAAAACAAACAAGAGGGTAATCAACTAAGAGAGAGAGGAAAAAGGAGAATGATTAGAGTCCTTGAAATACTGACATATCATCTAATCAAGAACTTATAGATCTTTGACAATGCCAGAGAGAAGCAAATGAGTAATGTTTAACTTTCTAAAAACCTCACTACGTATTTAATCATTTATATAGTAAAAAATAAATCTAAGATTTATCCCAAGTGAGTTCTAAATCTCCTAGTTGGCATTATTTAATAAATTATTAGTTTATATTACACTATCAATGTAAAACAATAATTGTTTAAAAGGAAACAGCCAACATTTTATCTAGAAAGAGATAATAAAAAAAATGTTGATTTTTGCAAGAGCTTATTCATTTACAACACAAACTAACTTTAATTCCCAAATTCTGAAAAGATATCTCATGCGCCAAGCGCATACAAGAGTTTTGCAGGATCCCATATTCAATACAATTCATTTATGCAATGAGAGAGTCACTTTTCAAATATATCTAAGGATATGGCCAAGCACAACAAACTGCCCTATTAAAAGCATTTTACAGACAACACATGCCATTGACAAACCTATTTGCTTAGATAAAATAGAAATTTTATTATCAAAACAATCACAATTTACAATGAAATCCAAACACCAAAACAAAATTAATCCCTAAAACACAAATCAGTTGCAAATACTAACCTCCAAACTTCCGCAAATACCACTAACCTTTTTTATTAGCCAAAATATTACAATTCCAAATTAAAACAATTATTCCAAACTACATAAGTACATCACATCAGAACCAATGTTCAAAGCTCACATCAAATCCAAGATCGAATATAACATTTGCAATCTTCGATTCAAAACTTTGACATCATGTATTTTCCACACATGCATTTATGGTTTGTTTCAGTGTTTCAGGAATTTACAGGCTAACTCTCTCATGATGCTGCTGTTTACTGTTGCAACTTGTAGATAGTAGATTTTGATTGAATTGTAGTAGGGAAACACCTTCAATCGGGTTAGTTCTTAAATTGAGCAATTCATCTTTATGTGTTTTGTCACAGATTGTCAAAGGGGGAGACTATTAGGTTCTAAATATTTAGGAATAAATGTTTAGGTTCTAATTTTATGTAAGTTGCAAACCGAGAACAAAAACATGTCTAGTTTAAGATTTTCTATGTCTTAGAATTGTGTTAGACATTAGACATTGCTCATGTTGGTTCAAGTCAAGATTCAAGAACAGTCAAACTATAGAAAGAAGAATTTGGAATCTACATAGCTCAACCAATCAAAAGGCAGACAACTGAATGAGAATTGATTTTTGCAAAATTTTATTCAGGCCCAAAGCCTGCGAAAACATTTAGGGTTTGTGTCCAATACTACCTAGTGTAAATGAAAAACCCTAAATACGTTTCAATATTTCTTGAAAGTATTGTGAATTACTCCTATGAGATTTGTGAGATTCTGTAACCTTCTAACTCAACAAGTGTCTACCGAAAAGAAATCTATATTCATGAACTGATGGAATAAGTTGTTGCATACATGATCAACAACTATTGATGATCTAAACCATTAAGTGAGATCTCAAAGTTGCAAATGTGGGTGTTTGTGTTCAGCAAATTTAGATAGAAAAGTCTGTGAATTCAGAGCTGCATGTGGTCACGTGAGTAAGTACTACAAGAGGCAGCTTCAAATTTGGGAAAAATTGATTGTAAAACTTTCATTCTATTTTAGTGAATTTGTTGCCTTGAGGATAGTTTAGGTTAAATCCTTCCCAAGTTTTTTACCTTGAAATTTGATGGTTTCATTGGTTTTTCTGTGTCATCATACCACTTGCCTTCTTTACTTTTCCGCATTAAGTAATATGATTGTCTGTGTTTAACCTGGATCTGAATATTAAACCTAAGTAACAACTTGGTTAATTAATTAGGTTATACAATCTAAATGTACAGTGTCTAAACAAACCAACAAATCTAAATTGGAGGTTTAGAAACTCTCAAAGCATCCCATGGAGCAACCAATACAAAATTGGGTCTATTACATAATCATTTTGTTAATATTTGTTAGACTAAGGCTGTTAACCCCCCATTTTAAGCTAATTTTCATTTAAAAATTCATTAAAAAAAAAATGGCTTTCAACCAATTCCCAAATCAAATGATAGACCCAAAAATAATCAGGGCTTAGTTGAGTTCAGTTCGTGGTGGGTACCATTGGAAGACAATCTTGGGCGTCATGCTTAGAAAGAAAGGCGACTTCAAAATAAAGTTGTCCATGTCACAGTTTTTTTTAAAATATAATTTCTAATAGCTCATAAAAATAAATATAAAACTATTAGTTTACATTATACTATCAATGTAAAGCAATAATTGTTTAAAAGGAAAAGGCCAACATTCTATCTAGAAAGAGATTAAAAAAAAAATGTTGATTTTTGTAAGAACTTATTCATTTACAACACAAGCTAACTTGAATTCCCCAATCCTAAAATGATATCTCATGTGTTGAGCACATACAAAAGTTTTGCCGGATCCCATTTCAATACAATCCATTTTATTCAATGAGAGAGTTACTTTTCGAATATGGCTAAGTATATGTCCAAGCACAACAAACTGCCTTGTTAAAAGCATTTTACAAGCAACACATGCCATTTACAAAATTTTTCCTATTTGTTAGGATAAAGGAGAAATTTTATTATCAAAACAAACACAATTTACAATGAAATACAAATACCAAAACAAAATTAATCCCTCAAATACAAATTATTTGCAAATACTAACATACAAACTTCCACAAATACCACTAACCCTATTTATAAGCCAAAATATTACAATGCCAAATTAAAACAATTATTCTAAATCACACAAATACATCACATCAAAACCAATGTTCAAACCTCATAACAGACCCACAACCGAATATAACAATTGCAGTCTTCAATTCAAAACTTTGACATCAATCTTTGCTCTTAGATGATAGCTGATTCCACAATATTCGCACGTGCACATCACTAACAATGCCACGGCCAATGATTATACACCTACAGTTTAACAGTTAATGTAAAAATAAATTAAAAAGAAAGTCAGTGGTTAAATAGTTATTTGGGGGAAAAAATATACACAGGAATGAAATCTTGATGTAAAAGAAAAAATTATTTTGCACCTTTGACGAAAATTCGTCATGACTTCATTTTCAACATTCTTTTAAAATACACGTCTATGGACCGCGGAAACACCTATACTCGTCGGCCATATTCTTTGCCATAAAAGTCTGAGACAGATCAGTGATGGTTGTGGAGTGGAAGAAGGAAACTAATCTAGATTTTTGAGAGAAAAAGGCCTCTATGGAGAGACTAAGGTCACTAAAACTAAATACAAACTAATAAGATTGAGCTTTTGGATTTTAAATTTATTTCAAGTTTTTGAATCTTGACTATTTATAAATTAAATTTATTTGTGTTTTTCCAATTAATTCTTCTTCTTTTTTAATCTAGTGTTAAATTTATGTGGTTTTGTTTCGTTTTGTCGTTTAGGACGTTGAATCAGAGTTGTTTTAAATGTGTGGCTTTTTATTATTAATTGGAATTACCGAGACCTAGATCCTAATAGTTTCTCCTTAAAATGACCTAACAGCATATACGGATTGAATAGTAGTAATTCCCAAGAAAGAACCTACTTAACGACAAAAAATACCATCCAACTTCTGCACATCTTATCAAACCAATATAGAAATAGAACAGATACAGGGATAAGAAACATTTCTAACACCCAAGTATTGTAAAATTCCAAAATGAAAAAAGCCCATTACAAAAAATCTAACACCCAAATACTCAGACCGAACCACCAAATGGTAAAAACTGGGGGGAAAAAATCCAAGCAGATAAGAAAAAAAAATTACCACTATCCATCCTGGTGACCCTTGCGGCCCTGGCGACCCTTGCGGCCCTTTCGGCCCTGGTGGCCCTTGCGGCCCTGTCGGCCCTGGCGGCCCTGTTGGCCCTGGCGGCCCTGGTGGCCCTGGCTTTTTCTTTAGCAAGCAAATATAAATCATCACTGTGAGGAAGCTGATGAATATTGTTACAGCCAAGATACACCCCAGAATGAACAGAATGGATACTGGTTGCGGTTGACTTGGTGGAGACCATATGTTGTCATCTGGTAGTGATGGAGTGTAAGGGCGAAAATGGGGAAACTCAAATGTTGGTGCTGGCGGTGGTGGAGGCGGAGAGAAGGGGGGAAATGGGGGGCAGGGTGGTGGTGGTTGTGAAGAGAGGGTTGGAATTAGTGGTGCGATGACGGTAGTAAGCAACATGAACAGGGCAAACATGGTTGCAATATTTGGATTTTGGAGTTGGAGGTGAAGCTCGTCTGCTCTGAAATGGCTATAAAGCAAACTAGGCTTTGGAGGAAACAGAGAAAGAGAGGAAATTGCAGCTCTGTCGCTGCTTCTTCTTCAGAGTGAGAGAGAGAGAGATTTGAGAAATTTGTTTAGACTTTTTAGTTAAGAAGAGGAGAGGACAATCTTTTTAAAAAATTTGGTACAAGTGTAGGTGGATATCCTTGGGCCACATTGACAGCTCGGTGGGAGAGGTAGACCACTTTGCTCTTTATTTCTTTTATTTTTGTTTTTAGTTTTTTGAGAAATACGTTTGTGATATGGCTTACATGGCTTACATGGGTTTGAGTGGTCAATCAAAGGCAAAAGATTTGAATTATTTGCACTTTGTACACCAGTAAGGTTATTGCAATATTCAAGAAAAGCATAAAACATTTTTAAATTAAATAATGGTTTTGTTAAGAATACTGAAAATTATATATGATTATACAACTTTAAAAACATAACCTTTTTTTTTGGTAGTTTGTTTAGGTTAACTTCTTTTTCTTCCTCTAAAAAAAAATGATAATTTATTTTTCTTTAAATTTGAGTTAAATTTAAATTATTTATGATGTCATCGGTGTGACCTCCGGTCAGATCCTAGTCCGACCAGAAAACTAGTAATCAGTCCCTTTTTCGGATCTTTCACCATACCGATTTTTAAAACCATAGTAGGGGGGGTGGATGGGGACATGGGGCCGAGGTGGGATATTTGAATTGGGTAAAGTAAATGCACATGGGATATGTGCTACTGCAACTAATAAACAATAATTAATTGAGGGAAGCAACTAATAAACATTAATTAATAATTTAATTAACTAATACATTATAAAAGGCAAACAAATTAAATTATGTTAGGCTAAACAACAATTAATAATTTTATAATTAATGAAACAACAATATAACAAATAATAGTTTACAAAAAACAAACAAATTAATGAAACAACTAAACAACAATAATTAATAATTTTATTAATATTTCAAATGAACTTATAAATTATTATTTGTTCTTTTGCTAAAATTATAGACAAATATTTGATAAGAAAATCACATACCCAAGAAACATCCTGAAAAAAATTCCTGAAACCGCCACTAGACTTTACTAACCCTGCTCCTCCCACGTGGGTAGATAGTCTGCAGTCTCAAGTCTAGACTTCACCAACCTTGCTCTTTCCATGTGGGGTTCTCCGTCCTGTTTTACACTGTAGTGTTTCATTATTATTATTATTATTATCACCAACCTTGCTCTTTCTATGTGGGCTTCTCCGTCCTGTTTTACACTGTAGTGTTTTATTATTATTATTATTATTATTATTATCACCAACCTTGCTCTTTCCATGTGGGCTTCTTCGTCTTGTTTTACACTGTAGCGTTTTATTATTATTATTATTATGAAGCTCTTTTGTTTTTTGTTGTTGTTTTTTTTTTTCATGCTTTATTGCTAAAACAATAAAAAGCCTAAAAAAAAACCTCAAAAAAAAAAAAAAGCTCACTGCTTTAAGCCGACATGGACCTTTCTATTTTTATATATATCTATAAAGCATCGTAGACCCTTCAAAGAGTCTTTCATAGTCATATTTATTTTATCCTAATTATCACAATATATATATATATATATATATATATATATATATATATCCTAGCAACATGCAAAAGTCGTTAAAAGTGCAAATAGGGATATACTATTCATTTTACTGTAGCAACATCTAAATAATTTTTTCTATTTAATTTATCCACTCTTCTCTCCCTTGTGACTTCTTCTCTCTCACTCCTCAGTTCTCTCATCTTTGGGTTATTGTGGCCAGATTTAGGTCATCATTCTAGGTCGTCCTTTTAGCTAGATCTAGGTGGTAGTAACAATTATTTTTGGCTGGGGTGGATTGTTATAGCATTCTCATCAGTTGTTTCATAAAAAATGTCATTTTGACATATCAAAAGTCTACTTTATTATTTTACCACATCATTTTACAATAGTGGCGATGTCACATTGAACTTAGGGTGTTCCCAGGAATACCCTGACTTAAAACAAATATATATATATATAATAATTAAAATTTTTTTATTTGTTTAGCCTTTAAAAAAATATAAGAAACACCCTCAAGCAAAATGAGAAACAAAAAAAAAAGCCCAAAAAAAATTTGAACTAAAATCTGAAAAAAAAAAAAAAAAAAATTTGTAACAGAGAAAGCCCACAAAAAAGCTCAACATCAATTCTAAATGTAAAGGAAACCCATGTTAAACAAAAAACAACCCAAGAGATGGTACATAGGTAAAGCAAACCCATGGATTCTCAAAAAAAAAAAAAAAACAAAACAAAACCCAATATACACTGCAAATCACAAATAATAAAAAAAAACTCAAATCATTAAAGCAAACCTAAAGACAAAAACTTCAACAGAGCAACGCAACCAACACTGCAACACAAACCAATAGACGGATTGGGCATCGCCGCATCAGAGATCGGTCAGCCAACACAACTCGAGCTCCAATCCAGAGCACATTGCATCGGGATTCGTGCATCAGAGATCGCTTACTGGATCGGATCGGAGATCACCGATGGGTCACATCGCTCAATCCCTCGCTCGTCGCTCGGCTCAGTCACGTCGCTTGGCTTGCTCCGGTGCTGTCTCAACCTCAACCTCAAGGTATTTCATAACTTCTCTCTCCTTTTCTCTCTGACACTCTCTCAGTCTCTCTCTCTCTCTTTAACTGAAAAATGAAAATGAAAGTGAAATCTGAAATGAAATAATGACTCTCTCTCTCTCTCTCTCTCTTTATGTTCTTTAGGACTTTAACAGTTTAACTTTAACACTTTATCTGATTTTTTTGAACAATTATGATTGGCTCAGCTTAGCTTTAACTTTATTAATATTTTGGCCCTATTCTTGAATTTTTATTTTTGGCTTTATTTGTGGGTGTTGGTGTGTGTTGGTGTTGGTGAGACTTGGTGAGATACAATTAATTGTCTTATTGTGATCTGTGATTGTGAAATTTTTTGATTGGTGGCTGACTCTTGTGATTGGGGAGCTTGTCTCATTGTCTATTGAGTGGGGTGGGGGTGGGGGTGGATGGGCACATGGCACATGGGGCCGAGTGAGGTATTTGAATTGAGGGAAGTAAATGCACATCAAATGTGTGCTACTGCAACTAATAATTTAATTTAAGGAACACCCTAAGAAAAATTCTTGGAGTCGCCACAGTTTTACAATATCTTATTCATAAGATGTTTTATCCTTCAATTCTATACGTTAAAATAATATTTACTACACATTAAATAACATATTATCTCAAATCCCAACCAATATACAAACACCCAACTTAGTGGCAGTTGCCACCAACCAACCAACAACCACCGCTACAACCACCACCAATAGTAAATCAACTGCCACAAACTACACCCACAATCACTAGATCCTCTAACAAATTCCAAATCCAAAAACCTCAACAAAAGAGAAAAATTAAATAAATAAAAACTCAACCAACCAAAAAAAATAGAGAATAAAACGCCAACCCAAACTCAACTAATGATCGGTGACGGCTGTGGAGGTCGGTAACATAATCATCGGCGAGGACTGGCAAGATCGACGATGAGGACTGGCAAGATCAGCGGCGAGGACTGGCGAGATTGCAGTAAGGACTAGCGAGATCGGCGGCAATGCCAGTGAGACCAAAGGAGTAATCGGCGGCAAGTTCAAAGGAGAGATTGGTGAGATCGGACTTTAGGGGACGAGCAGGGAGGACGGTGGTGGATCTTGATTGGATGCTGGCGTGGTTTTGGTTCTTGATTGACAATATCTGATTGGAAGGATTGATGAAGAGGATGAGAGGCTGAGAGAGTGAATCAAAGGTTGGGAGGATTGATGTGGAGGAAGAGAGGATGAGAGAGTGAATTAGATGTCACGATGAGAGAAGAGAGAGAAAAGTTGAATAAATAAATATTAAAAAGTTTTGGCATTTTCATCCATACTGTGCCAAAGATGAGAGTGTACTGTAGCATGTCTTAAAATTTTGATACATTTAACACATCTCATAATGCTCTATTTTTTGTGTTTGGTGTGCCAAATGCCAAATATTTGGCATTTGGCACACCTGATGAGAATGCTCTTAATGTTGGTGTTGATGGGTTTGGTTTTGGTGGTTATCATGGCTTAGATGGATTGTTAGCGTATGTCGTGGCAGAGTAATAACTGAAAATAATATTATGAACATTTTTTATATAATCATCTTCTCACTTTATTATTTATATATAAATTTCAAAGGAAGAATATAAATATTGTGAAAATAAACTCACTTACACAAGATTAAAGAAGAGAGAAGAAAAAAAGACATAAAATTTATGTGGTATAGCAACTTGCCTATGTTCACAAGTGGAGACAAAAAAGTTTCACTATAAAATAAGGAGATTACAATAGTAGTGTACAAACATTCTCACAAGTCTCAAACACCAAATATACACTTGGCTCTCTCTCACAAAGAATAAAGAACACCCTATTGTATTTGCTAAATCTATTTTGTGGCTACTTCTTTCTCTCAATGTAAATGAAAATTTTTCCATTAAGAATGAAGACCACCATATTCACAAGTTCAATCTAGAAGACCTTAGAAAGCCCAACATTCAACCTTATGCACCTAGATATTTTCACCAAGTGTTCTATTAAGCCTCTTAGCTCGTCCATTTTGTTGAGACGTTCTTGGTACCATAAAGTGTCTCCTGATGCCCCACTTTTCACAAAACCTCAAAAGCTCATTATTTGTGTACTTAGTGTCATTATCAGTTTTAAGACACTTGACCTTCCCATTTGGTTTTCCACTTCAATGTTACACTTCTTGAACTTTGCACAGGCATTAGACTTGCTCTTCAAGAAGTAAACTCAAACTTTCCTAGAATAGTCATCAATGAAACTCATATAATACTGAGATCTATCTTTAGAGATAATCTTCGCTGATCCTGAAATACCAGAATGAAAATAATCCAGAATTCCCTCTATACTGTGTGTGGATGTTTCGAATTGCACCTTACACTACTTTCCCATAAGGTAGTATTTATAGAAATCAAATTTACATGACTTAACTCAACCAATAGATTTCTTTTTTGCAACTCCCTTATACCACGCTCAACTATACGCCCTAATCACTTATGCCACAAGAGTGTATCATCTTGCTTAGATTTAGTAATTGTAGTAGCCCGACCTACAATGGTGCTGCCAAAAAATCTATAGATATTGCCATCTACTTTGGGTCTCTTCATCATAATTCAAAACATAGCACCCTTTTATATCTTCATTATCTCATTTTCAAACTTATAGATAAAGCCATTAGACTTATAGAAAAAGCCATTTTCAAATCTGGAACATGCTAATATCTTGTAATGTCCTCACGAAATTATCAAACATATTAACTTTAATTGTTCTTATTCTAACAACTTTGCAAACAACATTGTTTCCCCCTTAGAGTAGAACCACAATTAACTAACCTGTAAGTGTCAAACCAGTCCCTGTGAGGAGTCACATGGAATGAGCATGCTGAATATAGAACCTAAGAATCAATCAAATGGTTAGATTTGATGAAACAAAACACAAGTCTCCATCTGAATTTGCATCTACTGCCACTACATTAGTAGATCTTAAGGACCCTTCCTTGACTTTATACTTGTCTCTTTTCCACTTTGCATAGTCTCGCCGTATAGTCCCTTCCTTTGGCATTTATATCACTTCACTATTTTACTCTTGGATTTGGATATACTATATCCCCTGGTAGAACCATTATTCTTGTCTTTCTCCCTTCCATGATCTTGATTACCTTTATCATAAGCCCTTCACTAGAACTCTTACTCAAATTTCGTTTACGATAGTAGTGATCCTTCAAGACTCTTGAGTTCTCTTTAAATTCCAAAGTCTCGTTCCCCCAACATAGAATTGGAACCAAATGTTGGTAGGAAGCCAGGACTAAGGTCAAAAGCATCATCGCATTATCTTCATCATTCTTATATTGATTCTCAACAGGTCACTGATAAATTGGTTGAATGTGTTGATGTGCTGAGCCAAATCCGCACCCTCTACCATCTTAAGCCCATAAAGTTTCTGCTTAAGATTCAATTAATATGTGAGGGACTTGGACATATATTGGGTCTTTAACTTCAACCATGTAGCAGCAATTAACACCTCATCCATGACATTGTACATAAGCTCATCTGTCTAACATAGTCGAATTGTACTCACTGTCTTCATCTCAAGTTCTTCCCACTCGTCATCAGTCATTTTCTCCAGTCTCTTTGTTTTTCATACAAAGCCTTCACAAATCTTTGTTGTACCAACATTTCTTTCACCATTCTCTACCATAACCCAAAGTTACCAATCTCAATTACGTCTACGCTGGAAATAGAAGCATTAATCTCCATTAGATCAATCAACCTAGAGCTTTGATACCAATTTTTGTGAAAATAAATCCACTTATGTAAGATTAAATAAGAGAGAAGAAAAATAGACACATCGAACTTAACTACGCCTACCTTGGCAATAGAAGTATTAACCTTTATTAGATCAACCAACTTGGTGCTCTGATACCTATTGTTTTGTGAAAATAATCTCACTTACATAAGGTTATAGAAGAGTGAAAAAAAATAGACAAAGAATTTATGAGGTTTGACAAGTTGCCTATGTCCACAGGCTGCAACAGAGAAAGTTCCACTATAAAATAAGGAGATTTCAATAATAGTATGCAAACACTCTCACAAGACCTGAACCTCAAATATACCATTAGCTCTCTCACAAAAAATAAAGAACACACCCTATTGTATTTACTAAGACTTCTGTGCTACTACTTCTTTCCCTCGACAATTATGTGGCTACATCACATAATATAATATTATAATAGGCAAAGGTCGGCTACTACGGCAAGTCCTAAACCAAGAAGAACTTGGTTTTCTAGTGCAGTGAAAAACTGTGTGGTGATGAAGATTATGTCCAATAAATATATTAATATTGACGCATTGAGGAAAGATACGAAAAAAAGAAAAAAGAGAAGAAGGTGCTGAAGAACTATGTGGTGATGAAGAAAAATGAAATTTGTAATTAGTGTTCAATTTAGGCATATACATGTTTCATTGATTTCATCCAGCATCATGCCCGAATTGAGAGTAGTCAGCACATAGTTTACCACCTCAGGCCCCACGAAATCCCAATAGTGTTTGAAGAAGATAGGTGACATACCATTCGGTTTGGGTGCTTTCATTGGATGCATCTGCTTGAGTGCACACCATACTTCCTCAACCTTAAACTCCCTAATCAGCTCCTCGTTCATGTCAGGGGTGACCCAGGTTGTAATTGCAATCAGGTTAGCATTGAATCTGGTTGGCTGGTTTAACTTGTATATGGCCTTAAAATAGTCCAGGATGATTATTTCAATACCCTCCTTTTCTTCTTGCCACACGCCCCTAGGATCTTGCAGCCCCATAATCCAATTTTTCCTTTGTCTTTGGCTTGCCATTGCATGAAAAAACTTTGTGTTTCTATCACCCCATTTTAGCCAAAGAGCTCTGGACCTCTAATTCCACATTATTTCCTCCCTTACCTGAATTTCGTTGATCTCCTTCTTCACCTTCTTAATTTCCTTCGCTTTACCATGTAGGCTGTCCCACAATTCCAATTGCTGGAGCCTTTTTTTTTTTTTTTTTCCAGCAGCTTGTTGACATTCCCAAACTCCGTCCAGTTCCAATTCTATAAATGATCTTGACAGCGCTTAATTCTGTTCATGATTCCCTCCATTGCCTCTACCCGACCCGAGTCCCACGCCCCTTCCACAATCTCTCTACATCTTTCCTCTCTAATCCACATTGCTTCAAACAAAAACCTCTTCTTCCCTTGCCTTTGGGGCTGTTTGCGCTTGAGCAAAAGAGCTAACAAACAATGTTCTGATATAGGCATAGCCACATGCCGCACTCTAGCTTCAAGGAAAATTCTCAGCCATTCCTCATTCGCCACCATTCTGTCCAGCCTAACTTTAGTTCTCTACCCACCCGCACATCCATTACACCATGTAAATTTCTGACCAATGAAACCTATATCAAACAACTCTCACTTATTTAAGCAATTCCTAAAGTCCTTCATCTGTTTCAAATCTCTATCCACCCACCCCATTTTTTCATCCGAGTGTGTGATTTCATTTAAATCACCAAACACAACCCACGACATTGAGTGTTAATTTTTAAGATAATCCAGCAGTTGCCAAGAAATGAAACGTTTACCTACATCGGGATGATCGTAAAATCCCATGGCTCTCCAAGGAGTTGGTGCTGAGCTGTCATGAACTTCCACATCTATATGGGAGTTTGAGTAGCTTCTAAGTTTGATTTCTGAGCCTTCCTTCCACATCATAGCAAGTCCTCCGCTTTTTCCATCACCAGGAACCGTAATTCCCTGCGTGTACTCCAATTTATTCCTAATCCCCTTCATTCTGCTCTCCCTTATTTTTGTCTCAGTAAGGAAGATTAGGAACGGGTCTTTGATTCTGACCTCGTCAGCGAGTGTCCGAACCGCCAAGGACGACCCATGCCCCTACAGTTCCAAGCCAAGATCATCATGAGGCTCAGAGGTGCTGCTCCACAGCAATCGCCACTCCGCCAACCATCTGTGCTTCTTGATCTTGCTTGAGACCCGTAAGTTTTAGTACTTTTCTGTGTTTAAGGTTCATTACATTAGGGTCAATCTCACATAGTGGTGTTGGGCCCTCCCTTTTTGTATTTACTTGGCACTTAACATCCTTATTTGGGCTCTTATTTACTTCCCGGGCCAATCTCTTCCAGTGCCTGCTATTTGGGCCAAGTTTTTCAGCAGTCTAGCTTGTGTTTCCCTTGTAAGACAGCGCCAATGGGCCCTGTTCATCCTCCGGCCTATATGGGTCTGTACATTCACTTGTTGTAGCTGGGTTTGGCACCGTTACTATTTTGAATTGTATCTCCTCCTTGAGGTCAGCGCTTAAATCACATTGCATACCCTCTGCTTCGTCTGTTTGCACTTTGGCTCGATCTGAGACATTTTCTTCTATTTTCGACTTTTTTTCCTCTTGTTTTCCATTCAACCCATTGACCTTACCATTTTCATGCAACATCTCTGCCTCCTTTTCTGAAACCCCATTCTTTTCTATTTGATATGTCAGAGAGCAGAGCACGATGCTTGTCTGTCTTGGAACGTGAGCCCCTACCACTCCCACTAAAGCCCCTTGCCTCCTGATCGGCTTCGTTCTCCCTGCCGATTCACCTCCGATGTTCCATTGCCTTGTTCCAGCTTCCTCACCTCTCCCCAAACCATACTTTGTTTGTTCTTGCACATTTCTTCTTGTGATATCTCCTCTTAACTATGCCCTGTATTGTAGTTCCACGTTCCCCATCTGATTGTTGCAGTTGACATTTCTTAGGCAATCTTTCAAAGCATGGCTAAGGAAGCCACACTGGTAGCAAAAGTTAGGGAGCCTCTCGTACTTGAGGTTCACCCACTTGGACTCTCCTCCTTCTATAGTAATCTTTTTGCCTCGGACCAGTGTTTTAGTCACATCTAGGCGCACCCTTACCCTCAAACACCTTCCCCATTGAACTCCTGCATCCGAGCATCCACTTCCAATGCCTCTCCCAGTTTTGACCTGATTGCCCAACCAATTTCCTTCGTCCGGAAATTTAGAGGGAGATTGAAAATTTGCACCCAAAATGGAGACCACTTCATCTCTATTTCTTTCGGAGTTAGCTTTCCCTCGAACTCTTGCATTAAGATCAGTTGCTTTTCATAACTCAATGGGCACATGTCAAGCACCTTCTTCTTATCCTTTCCGTCCCCAAATTCTACCAAAAACAGATCCTCTTCAACCTCAGAAATTTGGTCTCCCTTGTTTGGCTTCCATAGCATTCTCTAGTTTTTCCTCAGTGCGTCAATATTAATACATTTATTGGACATAATCTTCATCACCACATAGTTCTTCCCGAGTTCCCTTGCTAAGAAGAAAGATGTGAAAAAAAAAGAAAAAGAAAAAAGAACCCCCAGCTAAGAATCATTATGTTATGAAGAAGAAATAAAGAAATAAAGAGAGATGAAAAAAAAAAAAAAAAAAGACCCAGCTAAGAAAGAAAGAAGAGAGAGAGAAAAAAAAACAAATAACAGAAGCCGTAGGTACACTTTGTGAGTGTGACAACATTGGCCGCTAGGTCCCACAACTCATGTTTTATTTCCAAAATGCCATTGAACTTATAACTCAAAATCAAAAAAATACCAAAAAGCTGTTCTCAAGTCTCATTAACCATTCTCAATATATTGAGTTATGAGTGATAAGAATTGAATGAAGGAGAATTAAAACAAACAACACTTGTATTGGTAGGACCCACAAATTTTGAGAATTGAATAATAAAAATTAAGTTTTGAGTGATAATTTTGTCTAAATTGAGCACGCTAATTACAAATTTCTAGAGAACATTTATGACATTCACTTAAGAGTTTATTTCCACCTTTAGATCTAATATAAATCTCTTCTAAAAAAAAGGTTCAATATAAATCAATGATCTAATACATATATACACACATACATACATACATATTATTACTACAGAGATGAGCCTACAAAAACAAAAAACATATTAGCTACTTAAAGAGATTTGAGATATGGATGTTTTTTTAGTTAGCTCAATTGATAAGGTCTTTTGTTGTTGAATAAAAGATTTTAGGTTCATATCTTGCATACACCAAAAATCGATCAATGTCTTAGCTTAATGATAAGAGCAATCATTATGAAGTGAAAAGTGAGAGTGAAAAAGTGGAAGGACAGAAAAGATTTATTTTTCTCCTATTTGTGTTTAGTTAGAAGGATGGAAAAGTGAAGAGATATAAAATTTATTTGTTTGGTTAAGAAGAAAAATGAAATGAGAGAAAAGTGTAGTTTGTATAAATTTACAATTATAACCCATTAAAAAAAAACACATTTTTTAGCAAAAATAATTGTGTATATACAAGTGGACAAAAAAAAAAGAGAGGACAAAATAGAAACAGCAACAAAAAAAAAAAATAAGCAAGAGCAATGCCCATGTCCACATGGGCATTTTGGTCAACCCAAGTGTACATGTTTTCTTCCTGCCCCCAATTTTCTTCAAATTTTAGGAAGGAAACTTTCTGGTGGAACCCGCATTTCTTTTCCCCCTCCCTCTTCCAACCAAAAATCCTTAATGTAAGCTTAGTTTGGATTGGGAGTCTGTGTCTGGCGTTTCACGTTTGAGATTTTTTTTTTTTCTTCCTGCGCACATGTTCCAATAAAGACAGCATGTACTGTTCACAACTGTGCGTGAACAATAACCGCACAGTGATGTACTGTTTATGTACTTTTCAGGTTTTTTAAAATTAAAAATAGTACCCACAACATTATTCACACATTTAAAAATTATTTTGTTACAATATTTTCAGTTTTCAATTTTTAATTTTCAACTTTCAGCTGTATTCAAACGGACCCATATTTTAACTTTTTTTGATTTTTGGGATTAGGAAAATAAACCTACATTTGTATTTTACGTAGAGACAAAAATGCCTTTAATCTTTATTATATATTCAACTTATAACTTTTATTATGTTCCGACCGATTTGATTTGACACATTTTGTTTTGTTTTGCTGTTTTCCCAACATCATAAGTACGTGAAATGCATGGCGTCATGACGACCAGTCACTTGTGGTCTACTTTGACTATATTCTACTGAGACAAACACAAGCAGAGACGGAATCACGTTCCCCAACACCCAAACCCCACCCCTTTTCGATGTTTAAATTCTTTTAATAATAAATAATTAATAATTTGTTGTCATACGCATCCTCTCTGTCCCCCTACTCGAAAAAAATTATTAATATCGAATTTATGTAAGTTTGTTTTCCTTTATCCTATCCGTACACTTGTCTTCCCAAATTTAAATAGTTTTTATAATAAATCAAATAATAGGTTAAAAAATGATACGGATAATTCAACTTTTGACAAAATTTTATATTTTAGATGCTTGGCATGATTTTAGTGATACAATACTCTAGATAGTTTGTAGTATTGTATGAGTTACGATTTGAGTTGACTATCAACTATTTGTTATATTGTCTAGTTGTTTATTGTCCTTTTTTTTTATTTATAAAATTTTAAAGAGAAACTGAGATAATTGATCTGTAATATACTAATATCAACACAATTCTAGATTCAAACGGTACTGTACAGTGCATATGTAACTTCTCAATGCTTTTCATATAATTAATTTAATTGTATTTTTTCCTCTTTTTAAGTGTCCGTTTGTTTGCATTTTCAGATGACAAAATTTACTTTTTACTTTAAAGTTCAAAATGCCAGGTGTTTGGAGATATTAAAAAGTTGCTTTAGTAAGAAAGTTGTTTTTAAAAAAAATGCAAGACCCCTAAAAAGCCAAAGGATCTTTGGCCAGTCTTTGCAAAAAAACCACTTCAACTTTCATGAATTGTTGTTTCAATTACCAAATTGCCCACTAGTTTTATTAAAAACCCAACTTTACCCTTTGAAACCCCTTTAGACCATCATGACAGAACATATAACACCATTTCAATAAGACAAAAAATTATTAAAATAGTGATATTGATATTATTAAAAATAGATAACATTATTAAAGTAAGACAGATAACATACTTGGTTCAAAATTTGCTAATAGGTAACATTATTGTTGCCGTTTGCAACTCCTGTACAAGTTGCAATCCAATGTAAGCTAAAAGCTAATCTTAAATATGATTTTTTCCAAGCTAATCTAAGATGAAAAACCAATAGATTTTTTTGCTAATAGGAATTTATAAGCATCCCTAGTAGTTTTCTTTCATTATATATTAGTTACAAAGCTATATGTCATATTGGTAGCTAGTATGTGTGTGTGTGTGTGTGTGTATATATATATAAAATTCTCTCACACTCAGGATGTTATTAACAATGTTTCTTGAATGCCTCACAAAGCACTGCTAGCTTTATTGCCTAAGCTCAAGCTCAAGCTCTTGCTCATGCTACTACATTTGCTAAGTCATCTACTAAGTCAAAAAAGAAAAAATCTGCCTTTAATGATGAAGAGGAAGTTGAAATTGCTGACTCGAATGAAGAAGATGATTAAAAAATCAAAGTATCATTAGAAGCCTTGTAGACACCACAGTTTGTACTCTTTACGACTCGGGCTCCCGTTCTCCAATGATGCTCGAACTCTAAGACCCAAAGCTAGTTTAGGGCCCAATCAATATTAAATTGACTTGAGGAGTATTAAATGGTAAATATAACATTTTTAATGAGTAAAAATCTATTTTTGGAAATAAACTGACCAAAGTAGCCCTCGGCCTGTGTCGTACGTGGGCCAATGCATGCGTACGCATGCATATTCTTGAGTGCGTAGCTAGGGTTGCAGAAGCATAAGAAATGTAATTTTTCTGCAATAATGGCTGAGGTTTGGAACAAATCTCACATCGTTGGGGAGTCGTTCCAAACCCTATTTTTTCAACTATAAAAAGCTTTACATGTTACTTTTTTAAAATACACAGAAATCCGGGAAAAACCTAAGATTCATTAGAAAATAGTGAATCAAAAGGGAGTTTTTCACCAAACGCCCTCAAGTCATTTTTATTTGATTAAGACTTTTTCTTACCCCAATCCTTTGAGTTTAAGATTGCTAATCACTATTTTATTGAATTGTGATAGATTTGACTGAGGGGAACGCAAAAAATCAAGCCTAAGAGTTTTTGATTTATGGTATCCTTTTAAAATTTTCTTTTTCTTTTCTACCTTTAATCCTTGTTTTAATCTATTTCTTTGTTTAGTTTACATTTATTTTTGTTTGTTTAGGTTGGTTTTAGGTTTTATTTATGTCTTTAAGTATGTTAGGCTGCTAGATTTTACGTTTTTTTTTTTTTTTTTAATCTTGTTTGGCCCTTGCTTTGTTTTTGTGTTTATTTAGGTTTTCTCAGTAAAGATCTGCATACGCATGATCTAGCCTATGCAGGCAAGCTGCTAATGCGCAAACCTATTCTAGCATGCATGATGTCGTTACCTAGAAACCCTATTTTTTGTTTGTTTTGATTCTGCCTTCACATGTTTGTCTGCATAGCCTTCTTTTCACATGTTTTTAAGCCTCATATAATGCTTGCTCACCTTCTAACATGCTTGTTTGTTATCACATATTTAGATTGGGGTTTAGTTTAGGGTTTCTTAGTTTTAATGTCAGTCATTCACATGTTCATGCATTGATGCCATGGGTGTTGTGCTGTTAAGAGGTAAGTAAAGGGTAAGTCATGCATTAGCAATGTTCATGCATTTGTGTTAGAGTTTTTGGATGTATGATTAGGGTTTCTAATGTGTTAATGTTTTGTTTTTGATATGTTTTACTTGATGATATGCTTGCTGCCATTTTTAAGTTAATGCTTTGTTTTAGATGTATGATTGGGTTTTCACATGTTAGATGAATTCTAGGGTTTCCTTTTGTTTGGTTCTCTTTTGTTTGGATGGATGGATAAGTATGTGTTTAGGGTTAAAGATGTCGTGTTGTTTGTTAGATGTATGTTAGTGTGTGTGTGAGTCTATAATATAAGTATTTGAATAGTTTTTAATAGAGTTAAGATATAGGACACTATGATGGGAGGCCAACCTTAGGGTTGAGCGATTTTAGGTCCCTAACACCTTCCCAAGAGTGTACCTAAACTCCAAGTTCAAACACAGGTAGTAAGATCAAAGGTCATTCTTCTAAAGGACGCTATATTCATGGTTCCTAGACCATGTAACTTGGTGGCAACTCCATTATCATCCTTCCTCCCTTGCACCCACAAGCCTCTATTTCTAAGAAAGATGATCCCTATTACCCTTATGATCAGGCTCTTTTTTGTCATGATCCTATTCCACCCCTAATTTAGCTAATGGCTAATTCTGCCACAATGTTGACAAAACTACTAAAACCATTGTTGATGAGAGACCTATTGGAAGAACTATTCTCGGCTACTTTTGACTACTTTTTATGCATGTGAAATAAATAGTAAAAGACTTTCTTGATGCTCTCCACTATGCAAATAATGCCAAGATGCTTTTGTGCTTTCAACTACTTTTGGATGACAATTGAATTGTAAAAGCAGGTTCTTGCTACTATTACTTCTTGAATTATTCTTGTTTCTCCCCACAAGGGTTGATTCCAATTGAATAGTAAAAGCTTATTGTTACTACTATTACTTCTTGAATGATTCCTGCTACTTCTCATGAGTGTTGATTTCAGTTGCTCCCCACTATGCAGATAGTGCTTATTTTACCTATAAAAGAGCTATCCCTTTCAAGTTGTATTCATAACTTATTTTTCTTACTAGCTTGGCTACCTCTAGAAGGTCCTAAACTTGTAATCTTTCCCCAATTCCTACTCAGAAAGATCATGTTTTTACTATATCTTCCTCTAAGTGCTTTATCTTAAGCTTATTAACTTTTAGCTTTATTGTAATCATTTTTTAAGTATCTACTGTTACTTACTTCAAGATTATTCATTTTATTGTTATTTACTTTAAGCTTACTTTAATTTTTATATACTTTACCCTTATTTACTTTAAGCTTACTTTAATTCTTATTTACTTTACCCTTACTTTAATTTATATTTACTTTTTTTAAAAAGCTTTTTAATAAAAACTACAACTTATTTTTTATTATCAACTTATTCAAATAAACTAATAAGTATTTTAACAAAATATGCAACCTAAGTTTTGTACATATCAACTTCTTCTTTGTTTTTTTTTTTTTTTTTGGGATAAATAACAAAACAAGTAGCCAACATTACATTACATTACGCTTTGTATTTGTGATTTTCTTTTTTAAATAAACATGCATCTTACTTGGTTGGTGCTTATACAATACCTACAAGAACCATTTTAAATTATATTTTAATTTTACTATTAACATTTGTTAGGTACTTTTTCTTTTACACCTAATTCTATTTGAGTACCACCTATTTATACCACTAACAACTTATTGGGTTTTCCCAAATATTTTTGCTCTATTATTTTATTAATCACAAATATTTCATATCTCATTATCTAAATTGAGTCATGATATAAACTATCACAAAAAGCCCAAAAACTCATATTTTATCCCATTTTAGTATCATTATTTAGCTAAGCCCAAAACCGGCCCCATGAACCCAATACACACATCATATTCTATTTAAAGCCCAAGAATACTTATGTTTGGCAATATTCGAAAAGCCCATGATTCAAGTCCATGGCAAAACAATTTTATCAATGGAATTCAAATTCATGATCAAAGCCCATGATTTAAACTCATGGTAATATCCAAAACCCAATTCTCATTGGCAACATCAAAGCCCAGTTCTTGCTGGCAATATTTAAAGCCCAATCTTTATTGGCAATATCAAAGCCCAATTCTCATCAGCAATATCAAAAGCCCCACTTGCGTTGGCACTATTAAAAGTCCAAGCTAAATACTTGGCACTATTCTATCAAAAGCCCAAGGTTATTAATACTTGGCAAAATACTATATCATAATTATTCCACCTAAAAGTCCAATAATGAACAATACTATAGATTCTTAAACCTATTACTATAATATTACAAGCTCATGGAATTTATGAATTATCTATTCTCAAAACCCATGACAATCATCTTATAAAAGCCCATGGAAAGTTATTATTAGACCCATGACATTTATTTATTTCATGTTATAAACTCATGTTCACTATCTATCTTGCATCACAACATTCATAATACTTATTACCAAAACTCATGGTAATTATTCATCCTACATGTCCATTATGATTATCTATAGATAAACTCATGAGAACATCACATTATTCCATTATAGTGGTTGTTACCATACTTATTTAAAACACATGGTAAATATTATTCTCAAGAAAAATATTGGAGGTCATTATTTAAAAAGCCCCAAAGAAAATATCATTTACAAAGTAATCCATAGCAAATTATGAGAAACTATACAAGTTGTTATTTAAAGCCCATGGAAATTAATACCCAAAATATATCATAAATATTTATTAAAGCTCATGGATTCATTTTATTTCTACTAACAACTAAAGCCCGTGAGGAGTAAAAAAACCCATGGCAAAGCATGTCTTTAATGCTTATTTTGTAGGACCAAGAATCTCATGGAGTAGGGAACAAGCCCAAGCAAAGAAAGGGCCATGTGGTCCAACTAAAAGTGTTGAAATGGAGCAAAGTTCCAGCCCAAAAAAGTCCCCAATAAGAGGCTTGAGAGAGGGCAACTAGCCCTTGTTCATCCCTAACCAAAAAACAACTAGAGACCCCAACAAGAGAACCAAGCCTTTAAGGATGAACTATGGGCAATCCCATCAGTTTTCTGCCACCCTCTGCCTGATGTGAACAGTGCTAGAGAGCTGCCATGTCAGCTGATGTCTAAAGGGTGATCAAACTCCATCATCTTCCTCAAAGTTGTACCTCCAGCAGAAGGGAGCTGAAGCCAAGTTGTCCAAACTTCAACAAATTGATGCTATAAATGTCAAAAACGTTCGAGACATGATTGATGTACCAAGCCCATGAATCCTAAAGGGGAAAAATTGGGAACATGTGGTTTGGAAGGCATAAAGGGATCTCTAGCGGAACCCCTGAAATGAACTAAGAATTTGACACCTGGCTTGGGGTGTTGAATCTTACTTCTTGGGGACCAAATCTCAGTTGCAGCATTATGATTCATTCTTGATACATGCCATAATCATATTGATTCAGCTTAGCCCCAGAATTCATGGCATTAAATGCAAAGCACTCTAAAATCCCATCATTATCCAAAGAAGCAAGGCAGCCCCTAAAGTAAACCATCTACTTCTGACCAAAAATCCCAGAAAGATTACCTTGGTTTCCCACCTCTGATTAGACCTACGTTTTTGGATTCTTGTTAATTAATGCTTCTCTAAGCTCCATTAAAAAAGCATAAGCTTCTCAGCCCAAAACACAGACAACTACCCTCTCTAAAACTCTTAGTTTGTTTACTACTTTGCTCATGGTTTAGCTTCCCTCAAGCTCACCACTCATCATCCTCAACCCACACTCATCTAATCTCAGATGTTCTCTTCCCCTTTTCACACAAACACAGCCCATAAATGTCTCTCAACTAGTCATAAACAAAACACTCACAAAAAGCCTTGATCTTGGTGTTTATCCCACCTCACTCACTCAAAATAGCCCACATTCACCTTATTCATGCCTTATTATTATACACTCACCAAAATCTTAGTTTAATACTTGCTGCACTGAGCTAGGGATCTTTCTCTCCCTTCATTCCATCCTATTTTTCCTCTTTTAATTTGTAACAATGGAGCCTTTAATCCTTGTTTATTATTATTATGAGGAAGGATATAATGTATATGTAACAATTGAATTTTTCCCTCACATTGATGTAATAATGGTTGAAAGTACTATAAATTCCCCTAATCGAGACACACAAGGACCCCCCAGGACTGAATACCTTCATAAATTTATTTAATCATTAACTTCTGGACTTTTAAGTGTAATTCACCTTTACTGTTGGAGGACTGATTTGAACTATGACGCTGTAAAAAGGACTAATAATATAACAAACTAACAATAGTAACGTGTTTTTGGGCTTTATTGTTGTTTTCTTGTTAGGGTACAACCTCCATCTCTTGCTTGGGTGGACTTACACAACACCAAAAGCCTTTGGGCTTTATTTCAAGGGCCCATTGTCAAGTTTCGGCTTGGCTATCCCATATTCTATTTGGGAACATCAAAATTTTCCCCTTAACATTCTGGCGACTCCACTGGGGAGTCAATCAATAGGTGAAAGTCTATCATGCCCTCAAGGTTGCATAATAGCCAACAAGGAGCAAGTCAACACGATATATATATTCATATGTGTGTGTGTGTGTGTGTGTGTGTGTGTATAAGTATACATACATATATGTAAATGTAAGTGAACACTCTATTTTCTTTCCATCAAAAAAGAAACAAATGTTTTTTTTCTTCAAAAAAAGAAAAAAGAAAAAGAACACAACAGCTAACTAGTCATAGTTATGGGAAAAAAAAGGTGTCTTTTGCCATGAACAGTACAATATTTACACATGGATAGTCAAAAAGAAAAAGATAACAATGCACATATGTATGTTTGTATACATGCATAAAAGAATGGGCACTATTTGTTTTCTTTCAAAATCAAAGAAAATATTTTCTTTGCCTTTGGCTCAAAAATGGTTTTTGTAGAAAAATAAGGAACACAGTAGCTATGGCTAGAGTTGTCCTTTGCCTTGAAAAGTACAATGTTTACAGTAAATGGCTAAAAGAAAAGGGTAATAATGCATGTATGTATGTTAGTATACATGTGTATACATACACGTAGATAAACAAACATTATTTTATCATAAAGCTTCTTTTTGTTTTTGAAAAAGGAAAACCCTTTTGGCTAAAAAAAAAATTTATTCTTCCAAAAAAAAAGGCACAGTAGCTATGGCTGGAGGTGTCTTCTGCCATAAGTTGTAAAATTTTTACATGAACAGTTAGGAAAAACATGTGCACACATAAAAAAGTAACAATAGGCAACCCCTTTTATGCAGAAAATTCCTTTATGCAGAAAAATTCCTTCTATGCAGAAAAAAATTCCTTTTATGCAGAAAAATCCCTTTTATGCAAAAAATTTCTTTTAGGCATGAACCTTTTATAAAACAATGTCCATAGTTAACTAGTCCTTCTTTCGCATGTAATATTGGTACCTACAATTGAATGACCTTTTGCACAAGTAATAACAACACATATAAATGAACAAATCACAACTAAATAAGTTTTCTAGAGCTGAATGGTTTTGCATACATGAATAGTAACAGCACCTAGAAGAGCTTTTTTCCTCCTATTACTAAAAATAGAAAGAGGAAAGAAGTCTTTATAACTAGAGAGTCTCATAACATGTTGTAACACGTTAGATACATATTACATCCGACAGAGTTGCCCACTAGAAAAATAAACTAAAGCATGAGTAGCTTAATCCAATTGTTGGGGTTTTTGTTCTAAAATCCAATTTATTGGCATGCTATAAATAATTATATTGTTTAATTATATGAGTCTACTTATAAATGAACTAATGGGACATTATCTTAGTCCATGAGATGCATTGTATGTGATTTATATGATTTAGTCACAGAAGATATAAATCACAAGTTCCTCGTAAACTCAAAATATAGTTCGTAGTCGATGATGAAATTGGGCGTTTCATCTGCGAAGACTATAACATATCAACTAAGATGATTTGTCTTGATCATGGAAATGGGGATTTCTTGTTAGTATGTTGATATGTTTTAAGAGTTAAGACATATTGAACTAGACCGCTGTGAGATTTATTATTCTCATAACAACTGTCAAATGAATAATAAATCTCACGACTTATATTTACATGAACTCTTAATCCTAAGAGAATAATGGACCTGATCATGAGATGTAGGTTGTTTTGATATATCAGGAGTGAGTTCTATTAGTAACGGTCAAAACCTTAGTATGTTGGGTAGCCACATTTAGTGTTGATGGAACATATATTCTTAAGATGGAATTCATAGTCTCTTAACAGAGATACAAAATATTACCTTGAGATAAGTTTAATGGGTTTGGTTATTCAGAGAGTTGGGCTCAACCACTTTAGTAAGGTGTTACTAAAATATATATTTATGGAATTAGATTTCATAAATATATAATGAATAATATAAATGATTAAACTGGGTACTCAAAGATTAAGATGTAGTAATCTTCAAAGTGGTAGTCTATATCCATGACTTTGTATTACTACGAATATTTTATGAAGAGGTTGCATGTATAATAAAGTCTTGGGATATAATTTATAGATAAGGCCTAGAGTGCAACTATATTTATATAGTGATATTAAATATAGTTAATGGTAACTTTGGACTTATCAAGAGTTGGCAGAAAAACCCAAGGCCCATTGGAGCTAGTGTCTTATTGGTCCCTTTTAGTCCCACTGCAAGCCACACATAAGAACCCAATTATATTGGCCCAAAAGGCTAGCCCAATTCGATAATTAGTTATATATAAAAAGAGAAACATACAGAATTTTTAAGAAGGTTTTTCATAAGTCTTTTTCATGAGTATTTTCATTAAGAACATACAAGGAATGAAAATGGTTTGTATGTGAGTGTTGGACACTCTCCTATTATCTTCTAGGAAACTGATTGAGAGACCACACATCTTGGGCATTAAGTGGAATTGGAGTGAAGATTAAAAGTGTTCCCAAGTGCTTCTGTTCTTCAGTTTTGAATTTCACCTTCTGTCACATTTTTCATATGTTCTCCTTGTATTCTCTTATGTGACGACCTATAAAGTAAGCCTTATATATATATCTAGGGTTGTGAGAAAAGAAACCCTACACAAATACATAAACATGGGCCGAAAATTAGATATGGAAATCTCAATTCCCGTAACCTCGATAGATACCTCAATAGATAGCAAGTGTCAAGCCTCATTAAACCTCGATAGATAGTTATTTGTCGAGCAGCTATCCGCAGGTGTCCAGCTATTTGACCAGCTTTAGTGAACACCTTTTCTTCACTTGTTTCTTGATCCAATCTTTATGGCTTTAATACTAGACTTGAACAACATGTTCTTTGAAGTATTAAACACATCCTAGATCTATCCAAATACAAGTAAAGTGCGTTTTGTCAAAAGATTAGCCAACTACATAAAATATGTCCTTAACAATCTCCCCATTTGGAAATTCGCTACAAAACCACAACAAATAAATGAACATATGAGAGAAGTCATAAATCACTCAGTTGATACTCACTTGGTAAGTACAATAAAATCTATCTTAACACAAACTCTTGAAAAATTTTGCAAGAAGAGAGTTCATGACAAGTAGACTTTGACAACCTGTATTTCTGAAACACTTAAACAAAACTTATTAAGGCATCTTAGTGTGAAACAGAAATAAAAGATTGTATACAAATATAACAATCATGTGTATAAAGAAAGAAAAGAAACAACACATGTAGAGGTAGGTGAAGAAAACATACATCATCACATATATATCAAAGATAAGCACAACGTATGTAAACATGGTCACAAAACCAGTGTACAAGAAGAAGAAGATAAAAGAAGCTTTTACATCAACAAGGAGGTAAACACTCCCCCTAACAAGATGAAACACAACTCCCCCTTACAGAGATATGTATTTCTCCCCCTAAGATGTAGAATCTTCAAAAGAAACCACATATTTCCACCATTTCTCCCCCTTTTTGTCATTATTGAAAAAGGGTACAAGAAGTTATAACATTTTATTCGAGAAATATAAACATGATAAAAAATGATCAAGGGGCACAAAGAATCCATAAAAATGTATGAATGTAATGAAACAAGATGCTATGGATGATAAGATCAAAGAAATATGCAAAACATGTGAAAAACAATGCATGCAGAGGATCTTGATGGATCGAGAGGTGTCGAGAAGCTATCGAGCATACTTCGATGGATTGAATAGCTATCAAGAAGCTATCGAGGGGACAAGAACTTTCTCAATTGATCCACCTAGCTATTGAGAGGTGTTGAGATTGCAATAAAAATCAACTAAAGATCTCAAAAGATAAGCCAGGTATTGAAAGGTGTCGAGAAGGTGTTGAGATGGCTTAAAACCAATTTTTCAAGAAGGGAAAAACACAGATATGGATGCAATCAAACATACGACTCAGCCAAAGATCCAAACAACATTCTGATCTCTCAAAAACATCTTTCAACAAGAAAAATGTCATGCATTTTGATCCCAAAAACACACACACACACTAAACAAGTTTAACCAATTTTATATTTCAAAAACAAGTTAAGACAGTTTAGTGAGCATACATCAACACATGTAAACCTTGTGATGGCCAAAGCACATTGTACCTGCATATGTATCAAGAGTAGCAAAGAATATTGCGTGTTGTGTGTGAAAAACATTGCAAGATTGCATAAGTGTCTCAATGTTATGACGATTTGAGATATGAGAAAATCACTTTAATTCACATACAATCATAACTATTTTATGGGGACTATCACCTTCGAGGTATATCATATAACTTCCACATCTTTTGGAAAACACGCTTGCAATCATAGTTTAAAGCATTTTTTTCTTTTTATTTTATTTCTTTGCATATTTTCTTTTTGTTAAGCAAACCATGCATGGGTATACAAAGGAGAGAGAAGAAATACCCAATTATGTTAAACTTTTTGACATTACACTTTTGCTATGCTGAAGCATACAAATGTCATTGACATTGCACTTTTGCTATGCCAAAGCATACAGATGTTATATCATGATTGGCAGGTAGCAGTGGTGAGATGATTATTTATGCCTTTCTCTTAGGATTTTCTAGTCCTTCCCGTCAAAAAGAGTGATCCAAGTGTTAAGTACAAGAGATCACTTAACCTTACTCATCACAAACAAAGAGCCATAACGCTCACTTGCTTAGTTATGCATAAGAATGCTCATCTAAGTTACAAGAGATACAAATTTTAGAAAACTCTGTTTCAAAGGCCATTTTAGGGTTCACAAGAACCAATGTACACAAACACATTGTTTTTGTATTTTTCAGATTTTTCCTTTTTTTTTTAAATTTTGAAAAAAAAAAAAACAAAATAAAAGCTAAACAACCAAACAAAAATAGACAGACATAAGAAAGCATGAAAGAAAGGTGCATATGTTTGAAAGCATGATTCCAAAACCAGACAAGAAATCAAGAAAAAAGAGTCCTACTATAGATAGAAAGAATTAAAGCAAAGGACAACAGAAAAGACAATTAAGTCATAGGCTCCTTTCTCACCCACACAGCACGAGTCTTTAGCCGTAAAGATGAAAAGGCACATGTTCTAGTATGACTACTAAAGGACATAGAAGAATTAAGATTATCCTAAAATTGAGTTAAAAAGCTCAAAGTTTTTAATAACTCTCCAAACAAAGGTGTAGGTCTTTGAAAGGAAACCTGTGACTGTTTGGACACTTGTTTTTGAGGATACAACTTAAAGCAATTAGGACAAATGTGTCCAGGAACACCATAATGGTGACAAACATGAGGTCTAACAAAGATTTAGCATTAGTCAAATTAGTTTTGGATTTCATACCTTTATTACATTTCTCAGACTGAGACACAATGATAGTCCTTGATCCAGAAGCCATGGAAGAGGAGGGGTAGACAGCATATCCTAAGCCAATCTTATCAGAACTAGGCTTTTGAGCACTCAAAACCTCATCAAGTTTTGCACTAGACATTCTCTCCATTTGAGTTCTAGCTTGACTAAGCTCAACCTTGAGATTCTTGACCTTCTCTTCTAATGAGGTGTTCTCCACAATGAGAGTCTCATCTAGCTTGACTAACAGATCAGCTTTTTCAATTTTTACCTCATTAAGCTATTTTCTACAAAGATGAGAAGTCTTTTTGATTTTATGAATTCAGTGCATAGCTTATCATAAGCTTCCTAGAGGGTCAACTTCTTGGGTACTTTATCATTAGAAGAATCCTTACTGTCACTAGCACTCTTTACAATCACCTTATCGGTTGAGGCAGCAAAGGCCATAACGTGACTACATTCATCCACATACTCATCAGAAGAGTCATTCTTAGTATCACTCCAAGTAGCAACCAACCCTTTACTTTTGACTCCTTGGTTTTTTCCCTCATAAGGTCTTTTGGACACTCTATCCTCATATGACCAAAACCTTTGTAGTCATAGCATTGGATGAGGTGCTTCTCATTCTTACCCTTCCTAGAGGAGTTAGATTTCCTAGGAGGTTTGCCCTTATCCTTTTTCTTAAACTGAAGAAGCTTGATAATCTCATCAGTTATGAAGGTTAGATCCTCATCCTCATTATCATCTTCATCTTCATCTTCAAAGTCTTCAATCTCTTCCTCTATTCCCTTAAGAGCCAAGTTTTTACTCTTTCCATCTTTTCCCATTGAGCTTAATCCCATCTCATAGGTTTAAAGGTGCCCTACAAGCTCAGTCAGATGAATTTGATCAATGTCCTTTGCTTCTTCAATGGCAGTGATTTTGGCATGGAATCTTTCAGGTAAGGACCTAAGATTTTCCTAACACTTTTAGATCCTGCTATAGACTCTCCAAGGTTGAAGGCAGAATTCACAATATCCTTGAGTTTAGCATAGAACTCATCAAAGGTCTCATCATTTTCCATCCTTATTTCTTCAAAGCTACTAGTAAGTCTTTGAAGCTTCACAGTCTTCACTGCCTTAATACCTTCATAGGTGGTCTCAAGAATGGTCCATGCTTCTTTGGCAAGTTCCGTGGATAATATTTTCTTGAATTCCTCATTTGTCAACCCACAAAACAAAGTATTCAAGGCTCTACTGTTGAAATTTGCCACTATGATTGTTGCATCATCCCAATCCACTGGCGCTTTCTTTGGCTTAATTCAACCAACTTCAACAGCTTGCCATACCTGTTCACCTAGAGCCTACAAAAAAACTTTCATATGAACTTTCTAGTACGTATAATTAGTGTCATCAAATAAAAGAGGAATCAAAAGATATTATCCACGATCCATGACAACGGGGGTCAAGGATCACACTCAGGAAATTAATCCAATCAGAGTGTACCCGCTCTGATAACACTTGTTGGGAAATTTAGACCACGGTTGATAGAATTAACAAAGTTTTTAACCCAAGTTGTTAATTAGGTTTATTATGAATAAACTTGTTAAAACAAACAAACATCAATATCACGTCACAAATAATATGCAGTAGAAAAGTAAATAAGATAAGATATGATGACCTAGGAAAACCAATGAAACTAACCAGTTTCACAGTAAAAAACCTGGAGGGAAACCTTCCCAAAAAGCAATTCACTATAATAAAGAGAAGTTTCAAATCTAGTACAAAACTTTTGTCCCTAGACTCTACATCCCTGTAGATGAACTCACAGTAGAAACCTTCTACCGCTTCAGAACCTTTGAACTCTTCAATATATGAACGCTACCCTTTGATGCATGAATCCCAGTATGTGACTCACTCCTTTGCATGAATCCCAATACATGACTCACTCACCAACTTAAGAAAGAAAAATGTTGGCTACAAAGTTCTTCACTTCATCAACAATGAAGATCAAGAAGCACTTGGTTACAAAATCCTAAGGCGTAAAAGACACAGTAGCTTTTTTAGAGAGAATAAGGATTTGGTCACCTTTTTCATATGTTCTCCTTGTATTATCTTATGTGACGGCATCTAAAATAACCTTATATATGTCTAGGGTTGTGAGAAAAGAAACCCTACACAAATACATAAACATGGGCCGAAAATCGGATCTAGAAATCTCAATTCTTGTAACCTCAATAGATACCTGGATAGATAGCGAGTGTTGAGCCTCATTAAACCTCGATAGATAGCTATCTATCGAGCAGTTGTCCGCAGGTGTCCAGCTATCTGTCTAGCTTTAGTAAACACCTTTTCTTCACTTGTTTCTTGGTCCAATCTTCATGGCATTAATACTAGACTTGAACAACATGTTCTTTGAAGTATTAAACACATCCTAAATCTATCTAAATACAAGTAAAGTGCGTTTTATCAAAGGATTAACCAACTATAAAATATGTCCTTAACAAAGAGACTATGAATTCCATCTTGAGAATATATGCTCCATCAACACTAAATGTGGTTTCCCAACATACTGAGGTTTTGACCATTACTTTAGATCTCGTTCCTAATATATCAAAGCAACCTACACTTCATGATCAGGTCTATTATTCTTTCAAGATTAAGAATTCATGCAAATATAAGTCATGAAATTTATTATTCAATTGACAGTCGTTAGGAGAATAATAAATCTCATAGTGGTCCAGTTCAATATGTTTTAACTCTTAAAACATATCAACAAATCAACTAGAAGTCTACACTTCCATGATCAAGACAAATGATCTTAGTTGATATGTTATAGTCTTCGCAGATGAAATGCTAATTTCATCATCGACTACGAATTAATATTCTGAGTTTACAAAGAACTTGTGATTTAATCTTCTGTGACTTTTCACATAAATCACATATTATGCATCTCATGGACTATATGATAATGTCCCATATTCATGTTACCATTATTTTAGATAATAATAAATCAACTTTATCAATCATAATATTAAGTCATACATCATGTTATACATAATATCATACATAGCATTATATAATATAATTTAAAGGTACTAATCCTAACAATCTCCCACTTGCCCTAAAGACTATTGTGCACTAATCTAACTCTCATCTCCTCCAAATGTGACTCGAAAGTCCTTTGGGGCAAGGCTTTGGTAAATGGATCCAATAGATTCTTTGTACTTTCAATCTTTGCTACTACTACATCTCCACGAGCAACAATGTCTCCAATGATGTGATACTTCCTCTCAATGTGCTTTCCTTTCTTGTGATTTCTTGGATCTTTGGATTTTGCAGCTGCCCTACTATTGTTACAAAACAATGTGATAGGAACTTACTCCATTCTCACAACACCAAGACCAAAAAGGAATTTCTTGAGCCAAACAGTTTCCTTTGCCACCTCACAAGCAGTAACATATTCGGCTTCCATGGTAGAGTCCGCAATACAAGATTGCTTAACACTCCTCCAAATTATGGCTCCACCTCCTAAGGTAAACATACAACCTGATGTGGACTTTCTGAAATCTAAATCTGATTGAAAATCTGAATCTGTATAGTCAACAGGAATCAAATCCTCACACCGGTAAACTAGCATATAATCTCTTGTTCTGTAGATATTTGAGAATATGCTTTACAGCTTGCCAATGTTTTGGTCCTGGATTTGATTGATATTGGTTGACCATGCCAACTGAATAACAAATATCCGGTCTAGTACAAAGCATGGCATACATAAGACTTCTCACTGCAAAAGCATAAGTAACTTGTCTCATCATATTTTCTTCCTCTTAAGTCTTAGGCCTTTGGTCATCAGATAGAGGAACTCCATGTCTAAAAGGAAGCAATCCTTTCTTGGAGTTTTGCATGTTAAACCGTTCTAGAACCTTATCTATATATCCAGTTTGTGATAAGCCTAACATCTTGATCCCTAGAATAAAGTTAACCTCACCCAAGTCCTTCATATTGGTTAGACAACCAAACCTTTACTGATGACATTACCCCCACATCATTTCCAATGAGTAAAATATCAACATAAAGTACTAGGAACATTACTATTTTGTCTCGATGTCTTTTGTACACACATGGTTCATCAAGATTTTGTGCAAAACCAAATGATTTGACTGCTTGATCAAATTTGATGTTCCATGACCTAAATGCTTGCTTAAGTCCATAAATGGACCTTTTCAACTTGCATACCATATGCTCTTGGTTATTTGCTATGAAACCTTCTGATTGCATCATATAGACTTCTTCTTCAAGATTGCCATTAAGAAATGCAGTCTTGACATCCATTTGTCAAATCTCATAATCATAATGAGCAACAATGGATAAAAGAATTCTGATAGATTTAAGCATTGCTACTAGTGAAAAGGTTTCTTCATAATCAATATCTTCCTTTTGTGTATACCCTTTCGCCACTAGCCATGTTTTAAAGATTTCAACCTTTCCATATATCCCTCTCTTTCTCTTGTAAACCCATTTGCAACTAACAGGTTTAATACCGTTATGCGCCTCTACAAGATCCTAAACTTGATTGGAATACATGGACTCTAATTCAGATTTCATAGCATCGACCCAATGATGTGCATCTATATCATTTATTGCTTCATCATAAGTGTAAGGATCTGATTCAACATCTTTTGATATAGCTTCATAAGTTTCTCCTAAACCTATAAATCTTATAGGAGGTCAAACAATTCTCCCACTACGACGAGACACCTATGTACTAGATATCTCATGAGTAATATCTTGTGGTGTATCCAATATAACCACATCATCCCTAGTTTTATCCAATGGTTGTTAATTTACAGATTCATTCATTTCAGCCAATACAACTTTACTTCTAGGAGTAAAATTATTCATATAGTAATTTTTCGAAAATTTAGCATTTGTACTAACAAAAAATTTGTTATCATTTCGACTATAGAATAAATAACCCCTAGTTTCTTTTGGATAACTCACAAGCAAACATACATCTGATTTTGGTTCCAACTTATTAGGCTTCCCCTTTAGCACATGTGCTGGACAACCTCAAATGTGGAGATATCTCATACTAGGCTTACGCACACTCCACAATTCATGGGTGTTTTGGGAATAGATTTTGATGGAACTAAATTCAAAAGACGTATTGCTGTATCTAAGGCATACCCCCAAAAAGAAATTGATAAAGTTGAGAACTCATCATGGACCTAGCCATTTCCAAAAGAGTCCTATTCATTTTCTCCGCTACAGCATTTTGTTGAGGAGTTACAGGTGCAGTCAATTGGGATACAATCTCATTCTGAATTAGGTAATCCTTGAAATCCCCAAGAAGGTATTCGCCATCTCGATCAGATCGAATGACCTTTATGCGTTTACCCAATTCATTCTCAACTTCAGCCCTAAACTCTTTAAACTTTTCAAAGGCTTCAGACTTCTGTCTCATTAGGTATACATAACCATATCTTGAATAATCATCCGTAAAAGTGATGAAGTACTTATAACCTCCTTTCGCTTGGGTTGACATAGGACCACATACATCTGTATGGACTAATTCAAGCTACTCTTGGGCTCTTCTACCTTTTACATTAAAAGGTCGTTTGGTTATTTTACCTTCCAAACAAGATTCATAAATAGGAAATTCATCAAAGTCCATGGGTTGTAAAAGTCCATCTTTGATTAGTCTTTGAATCCTATTTGAATTAATGTGACCCAAACGCAAGTGCCAAAGATATTCATCATTAGTAGAAGGAAACTTTCTCTTTAATGATTTTACATGAGAGTCCTTATCTAATTCAAAATTATCTAATTCATGCTTATCAGGAGTTAAAATATAAAGACCATCCACTCTATTCCCAAAACAGATAAACATTTTATTATTCTTTATTCCAACATTGTCCTTTAGGATAACACAATATCCTTGTTTACCTAAATAAGTTGAAGAAATTAAATTCCTATGAACATTAGGTACAAATAGACAGTCTTCCAATATTAAAACCCTAGACTCAAAGCATAAATTAACAACACCAATAGCTACAATCGAAATCCTGCTCCCACTAGCCAAGGTAAGAAATAATTCCCCTTCATTCAGCTTTCTGGTCTCCTGAAACCCCTGCAAAGAATTGCATCCACACATCAGGAATCCGTGGGATTCTATACCAAACATATTTCAAGAAGAAAGGAACTTTTCATACCTTTATTCTTGGAAACTTTTAACTTTGGACAATTTCTATTCCAATGTCCTTTCTCACCACAACGGAAACACTTTCCTTTGGTTTTCTTTCCTTTGTCAGCAACCCCTAAGGCAACTTGCTTACCCTCTTGCTTAGTGAAGTCCTTCTTCTTCTTATTCTTCTTACCCTTGCCTTTCGACATAGGTTGAGAAGTAGAAGCTTCACTAATATTGGCTTTAACACTAGAAGTACCAAGGATGCCTTCTGCCGCTACCAATTCATTCATTAATTCAGACAATGAATAAATCTTTTTGTTCATATTATAATTGAGTCTGAATTTCTTGAATGATTCCGGTAGTGACTGGAGTAGCATATCCATTTGAGATTCTCCTTCAATGTCAGCACCTAAAACTTCCAATGTATTTAGATTAGAGATCATTGTAAGACAATGCTCTTTCACTAAACTAGCATAAGCCATTTTGGTATTATAAATTTGCCTCATGGTTTCTTGCCTTGCTAAATGGCCTTGCTCACCAGACATCTCCTTCAGATTTAGCATAATGTCTGAAGCTAGCTCTACATCCTGCATTTGATGTTGTAGAACATTTGAGATGGATGCTAGGATGTAACACTTGGCCATCTCATTAGATTCTGCCAACGATCATATCCCTATTTTTCCTTAGGAAGAGCATCTAATGAAGGAAAGCTAGGACAAGGTTAAGTAAGCACATATTTGTGCTCTTCAGCTGTAAAAACCATGTCTAAGTTTCTTTTCCAGTCAACATAGTTGGATCTAGTCAGTTTGTTTTAATTAAGAATAGTAACAAGTGGGCTAAATGATGCCATGTTCAAATCTGAAAATAATAAACATGAATATAATAAGTAAACTGGACATTATCAATTTAGCATATAAGCATATAATATGGGACCATAATAAAACCATAACAAATATATGCAACGACAACCCAATCCCATGTTTAAAATTTCTTGGAAGCAAGTAAATTATAAACAATATGATTGATTGAGAAATATTCTCATTATTAGTGATATCATGATAACTCTTATTAAACACTAATAACATGTCGTATTTCCTTTAGCTTCTAAGTATTATGACATAGCTTCGAAGGGAGGTTAACATTAAACTTAGTCTAGTGTACACCATTGACTGAATTTTATGTGAGTCATTAAGTAACTCCATGATAGCGTGGTCGTTCTTAATGTAAAAACACATATTATCCATCATTAAGAAGTTTAATCCATAGTTCCATGAATTAAACATCCTCCGAAGGGAGCAAGGCATATACGCCAAGGCGAGGTGTTTAATCACACTACTATAAACTAACAATAGAGGTCGTGAGATCCAACCCTTGTATCTCTCTCCCACTAGATGTTTTAAATTAAAGGTTTTTAATTAGTAAACATGTGTAATCTAATCACACATAGCCTTGCACTTTATACATTTGAAAACACTTAGAAAAAATTCAAAAATCCCTTCAATGTCATTTTCGCGGGTATCTCGCGACTAAACTCTTCCCACGAAAATGAATTATGGCAAAAAAATGAAAACACAAAAATTAGACAAATACTTTCACGACTGTCTCGTGATTGTTTCGCGAGTAAAGCTTACCTGCGAAATATTTTGTGAAAACACAAAATTCAGACAGAAGCTTTCGCGACTGTCTCGCGACTATTTCGCGAGTAAAGCTTACCCACGAAAAACCCTTGTTTTCAGTTTTCTTAAGAGAACATTTGAACAGTTTTCAACGGTTTTCCATGAACAAACAACCACCATATGAACATAATAGATGGGATTTGATATCAAAACTAAATTCCATTGATGCTATAGCCTTAAAGATCAATTTAACATACTTAAATTCAAATTTAAACAACATCATAGCATCAATATCAGTTTTTATCAAATCATAGTTTCAACAACCATACAAAAATTAAATACATATATAGGCGCCGTTTGGTCATAGAGTTTAAACGCTAGTGTCCAAAATCAGAACACATTGTTTGGTGGACCATCTTTGTTCTCAATGTTTGGAAATATGTTTTTCAAAAACCATGTTTTGAAATGTCTGTTTTGAAATCACCTCCAACCACTTTTTAAACAATAAACACTAGTTTTAAGTGGCAATTGCGTAATTATTTGAACACAAGTCGTGGGCCCACTTGGTCAGCTTTTTTCCCATCTTGTCTCCTCTCTTCTGAAGATTCACGCCGAATCCAAAGATCTTCATCTCACCCACATCTGCAAAGCAACCCAGTTCTCACCCACCTCCATAATTCCTCACCCACACAGTCAGAGCAACCTGTGGCATAACTCCTCACCCACACAGTCATAACTCCTCACCGACCCAAGTTAATGGACTTTATGAGTTCTTTGTTGCTTCTCCATGACCAAAAAAAAAAAAGGTAATCTGAATACTCTATTGACTAAAATGTGGGGCCTTTGAAATAGAAGTGCTCCGCGCTCTCTAGATACTCTGTTCACTTGAGGTTTTTGTGACTATTTCATTTCAAATCTTGTGCAATAAATCCTCACCGACCCATTAAACGGCTTTTACAAAGCTTTGGTGGTAACCAAAGTCACACAGTGCGAAAGAGAGATCTGGTAAATATTTGTTATTTTATTCATTTCTTGTTGCAGCTTTCTTTCACATCCCAATCTAACTCTCAGTTGACATTAATATAGCTTAGGGCTTATTTAATCCCACATCTTCTGCCCCAGATGGAAGCCTCATCCTCATCCTCCTCCACCTCTCTTGTGCTAGACAGAGCATCTGCTTCCTCCTCTACTTCCTCCTCTCACTGTGTTCCCTTAGTGGTAGGTCCGCCTAAATGTAAACACTGTGTTTTGATTTTGTAGGTAGTGAATCATTTCCTTGCTTGTTATATTATAATTATGTACCTAGGTCATGCATTTTGTCTTCATTTTGTGGCCTCTGTGTTGTTGCCTTTGAATCTTTGAGATCAGTAGGTGTAAGTGTAACTGTAAACGGTAAACACGTATATTTCTCTTTCAAAAGAATGAAGGACATAAAGTTAGGTACTCAAAACTGATTGTAATAACGATTGTTGTTGACACTTAGTACTGATTGTAATAAAATTAGGTTCTCAGAACATGTATGTTTTGCCAAGAAATTATAATAATGATTATTGTTGATATGAGTTACTCACAACTGATTTTCGTTGATATGTTCTATCTGTACTACTCCATTAAAATTACTAGACTTTTTATTTGTTCTTCAAATGTGCAAATTCTTGTTTATCCACTTTGTTAGCAACCTTGCAGCCACTTAAATTATTGGGTTGTCATAATATATATGATCATTTCTGGTCCTTGGCCTTGCTTATATTAAAATTCATAAAATCTATCTTAAAATTTCCAGATTTAGACCTTAGTTTCTCTTGTATGCCTGCTGCTTGGTACTTTTAGTGAGTAGGAAGTTCATGTTTTTTAATCTGTATCATACAATTTCAAATGACAAGTCTATGTAAGTATACCAAAATTTATTTAGATGGAAGAGAGAACAGTTGATGCCGAGGATCGAAAGTTGTGGCCTTCCGCAGTCAAGAAACATTTGATTGATGTATTGTTAGAAGAGGACGCTAAAGGGAATATGCCTCAAGGCCAGTTCAAGACTGGAACTTGGACAGCCATTATGAATGAGTTTAACAAACGCACGAATAAAAATTACAACAAGACACAACTTACACAAAAATATCAACAAATGAAAGGTCGACACCGTACATTCTCCCAGCTCATTGGACGTATGAGAATGGGATGGGACCCTATTTCAAATACGGTGATGGCCAGTGAGGAAGCGTGGGTTGTTGCATTTGCAGTAAGTCCTTTAACATACTCCAAACTAAATTTATTACAATTAGCTATATGCTTGGTTTATGATTGTAATTAAAATGATGCTGAAATCTACCTTGTGTTCATAATAGCATGGCTTATCTTTTAAACACTAAATGTATTCACAACTAAAAGAGAGAAGAAAATCAAAAACAAAAATGTTTATATGGACCAGCACTATGTTGTAAGTGTATACACGAATCTGAAAAGCAGTTTGCTAGATCTTTATTTACCTTTCCCTGCATATGAAGAATATGAGGTTTATTAAATGGTTGCTGTGCAAAATCTGATACTTTAAGAAATGGAATAAAATCTAATCTAAGGGGTTTGTTACTGTAGAATATATGTGTGATTTTGGTATAAAGTTAAATTCTAATGACATGTTATTACTCTTTTTGTGTTTGATATCTAAGAGTGGATCATTGTTATAGGCATATTATAATTACCCATTTGATTTGTATTGGGTTTTATATGAATAAGTCATCTAACCCAATATATATGGTTGTTAATAGGTGAATCATAAATTCAAGGAGTTAAAAAAAAAGGGGCTGCAACACTACGAGCTGTTGGGCAGGCTTTTCAGTTCAAACATAGCCACAAGTTTCCTCCAAATATCAGCTGCCCAACCAGCTCCTGATAGTGACGAAGAGAGAGAGCTGGATGCAGCCTTCTTATCATCAGGGGTACATGTCAATGTCAACACCGATAGTGTGGACGACATCAAGGAGCTACCCACACCGAGTGAAGCCCAAAGCTGGAGGCAAGTTGAAAACTGGCTAGCTGAACTGTCTAGTTCAAGCAGAAAAAGGATGAAAGGGCATGACCTTGAAACCACGACTAAGGCAATTTGGGGGGTTTACTGACATGAGGAACCGGAGGGGGAAAAAGCCCATCTACACTAGAAAGTCAGGTGTGGGGGGTCAGACTGAGTTAGTTACGCAAGCTATAACACTGCTCAACTAGCACACAGATATGGATCATGTCACATATTGCAAGGTCGTGCGGGAGCTTCATAACACCAAGAGTAAAGCCGCTTTTTTTGCTATGACGGTCGATAGAAGAAGGGCTTGGATTGAGTTCATTCGGGGTGGACTGCTGTAGTGGTGGGGGTGGTTGATGGTGTGCACCGTTTAGATAGCCTAAGAAGTTAATTAGTTCTCTTATTTTGCTTTAATGTGAATAGGAAAAGTCTGTATTATATTAATATTTTGGACAATGTTTGCATGCTGCCTTCCTTTATTATGTTCAATGCTTTGGACATCTATGCTACTTATATAAGAAATATGTTTTGTATATATTGTCTCTTCTATGAATTGCTTTTTGTTTGGTGACATGTATATATTTTACAAAATCTGATGTGTTCTTTACGGAATTTCTGTGGTACAAATAGTAACATCTATATATATATATATATATATAGTCATGTATGTATACATACATATATTCATTTATATATATACTAACTTATATATATACATACAACAATATATATACATACTATATATATACTCATTTATATACATACATACATATATATATATATATATATATATACTAACTTATATATAAACATACAACAATATATGTATTCATTTATAGATATACTAACTTATATATATACATACAGCAATATATATACTCATATATATATATATATATATATATATATATATATATGTACTCATTTATAAATATACTAACATATATATATACATACAGCAATATATACATACTCATTTATATACATATATACTAACTATATATATACATACAACAATATATATATATATATATATATATATATAAATAGATATAGATATGTACATATATATAGTACATATATATATAGTGCCTGATGTTCACTTCTTGGCTGCCCACAAGTGTGATTTAGTTATGGCCGACACCGATTCAGATCGTGATTTAGAGATATCTGACCCCAGTTCAGATTAGTACGATAGTGAGATGGAGCTCGAGATTGCCACATCATATGTTTAGCTGTGTATAGAGTATGTGTAAAAGTACTACATGAAGCGATCTATGTGCACTAGTATCCTGAGTGGGTGGTCATATGTGATTGAAGTACTAGAAGGAAATCCCCAAGTGTGTTACGACATATTCCGCATGGACAAGACCATTTTTAGGCACTTGTGTAATGAGTTGAAGCGGCTGCACCTATTAGAAGAGGACACTGGTATTGTTTCAATTGAGGAGGCTGTTGGGACAGTACTAGTTATTGTCAGACATAATGCTAACTACTGGCTAACTGCCAACTGCTTCCAACATTCTCTCGAGACCATTCAAAGGTGGTTCCGGCATGCCTTGCGTGCTATCCATGCTTTGGGATGTCTCATCATCCGGCCCGACACTGATGCAGATGAGCTTCCTCATTCACTTTGAGGGAATGAGAAATATTATCTATGGTTTGAGGTATGCTTTGATTTTTCATTTTTTTGTTCTTAGATAAGTTATCACTTTGATTCATTAAAATGTGAAATATTTGTAATAGAGAATAGAAAGAAAACAATATGAAGTGTGAAAGAGAGTTGAAGTATTTCAACTTTTTATAAATTGAGGTTAATTGAAAAATATTACATCAAAGTTGACCTAAACAACAATGAACATAGTGTGGCTAGCCATTATCATTTGAGGAATTTATATGGTGTAGTTATCCTAACAATTATAAAATATATTATAATTAGAGCTACCTATTTTTTTAACAGAAATGTGTGGGGGCCATCGATGGGACGCACATAAATGCTTCTCCCCCATCTAGTAGGACCACCGCATTCAGAAATAGACGGAGTGACATCACCCAAAACGTGATGTGTGCATGCAACTTTGACATGCGGTTTACGTATGTGTATTCTGGATGGGAAGGGAGTGCAAATGATTCACGAGTCATGTAGGACACACTTGGACATACCAAGTATGAGTTCCCTTGGCCGCCAAGAGGTAAAAAACACATTTCGGTGCATTTGGTTTTGGATTTCTTCGTTGGGATAGAGATTTGTTAGGACATGCCAAGTATGAGTTCCTATGCTATCTGTCTTGTGATCTAATTATGGGATTTGTCACATCAAAAAATTACTTGTGGAGAGTTTTATATAATGCATTACTTCTAGTCATTCGGTGAAATCTGACACCTATCGTTCACAACCTCCTCCTCAGATGTACTAAATCTTGACTTAATTTCTTTTTGGCAACTCAAGGAAGATAAATCAGTGGAAAAACCTGTCTTTTTGGCTAACTGGAATAGGAATTCTGAGGATATTTACTATAATGTATCTATTTTTGGCAATGTTTGGGCTACCATTAATATGCTTGATGATTTTCGTGAATTTGATATATCACAAGCCATCAACAACAGCTGTCAAAGTTCTAGGGTAATTGTACTCATAAGTTAGTTAATTTGGTTATGGCTAGCGTTAAATTTAAACATTGATTGTCATAAAAATAATATATTATCTTTGATGTTATATCATGAAGGTACTGAGCTGACATTAGCATGGGCTTGTTTTAATACATACTTAATCATTGTCTTGCAATAATTTCAAGATTTATAAATTGTATTCTGGGTTCAATAATGTTGTTTAATCTAATCTTATCTCTAATCTGCTTTTCTTTAGTGTGTGACTTTTACACAGTTTTGAACTCCCCACAAAATACGGCCAAGACAAGAATAAAGTTTCTCACCTCTTGATTAACTTCATTGCGATTTGTAGTTTATTTGTAGTCTATGAATTTAGAATTCTAAAAAGCATCATCACTTCATCTTTATTTCTAGTTTATTTGTAGTTTATTAACTTCATCTTTCTTTGTAGTTTAGTAGATTATTTTACTGTACTTAGCAAAAAAGATAGTTGTGTTGGGTAGCATTAATTGCCAATGGTTATCACTCTTATTGCGGGATCGTACTATCTCATTGACTTGGGGCACGTAATAGGCAGTGCATTCCTCCCCCCACACAAGTCCGTACGCTACCATGCCCAAGAGTTTCCGGGTGTGAACAAGAGTTGTTCAATTATAGGCATTCCTCATTGCAGATGGTGATTGAACGATGCTTTGGCTTGTTGAAGGCGAGGTTCTCGATCTTGACTGAAATGCACTCCTTCTTCATCTCTAGACAACAACTGATTGTGACCATTTGCTATGCACTGCACAACTTCATCCGCATGTACAATTGGGCAGATGAAATGTTCCATGTGTGGGAAGGATCATTTGTGCGTAATAGCGACGCAAACCCAGCGGGTGTTGCACGCGTAGGCAGTGGGGGCACTAAAGAAGCTTTTAATGCTCAAGCACAATGAGCGATGTCAGAGTATCGTGATGCAATAACTGTTGCTATATGGGCAGATTACAGGCAATCATGATTGAGCTTTTTGGGAATAGATTGTAAATGTGGATAACATGGAACTGTAACTGTTGTTGACGTTGTTGGCTTATTTCCTTGCTTTTTAGTTCAGATTCACAACAAAATCCCCTGTGTTTTGGTTGGTCTTTGAAACAGTTGTTATCACTAGGAACATTTTGCTGGTATTGTATTTGTCAATTCCTCAAGTTTCATATGATGCTAAACTTAGACTTGTGTTTAGTAAATTATGATGAGTGTTGGGATGAGTTTTGTTGTGGTAGATATTTATTTTTTAAAACAAAATAAGCTCTCCCCAAATCCTTAAAAAGCTATAAAATGTTGGCCTAAAAATAATGTCAACTTTTAAATTTAATCAAGCTAGCTCTTAATGGCTTATCAATGCAAACAAGAAAAATGAGATTTCCATAGTTTCATTGTTGATCAGTATAGGGTCAACTAAGGGTAGTTTTGGGAGATTTAATTAATCAATAGAAAATTGAACTTCTACGGCTCTAGGTATCATATTGATAATTGGAAGATCGATTCGTATGTAGTTTAATACCATTGTGTCATTGTGGACAAATAAAAAAGAAAGAAAGAAAACATGAAGAAACGTACCAATTCTAGTCAACTACAGTTTGCCAAATTATGGGATTTACTCAATCAAACACAAATTTTTCAAAAGGTTTCTCTTTAATATTTGTATCATATTGACCAATGCGTTTTCACTTTTAACAATGACATCTTTTTTTCATAACACTATTCATGAATTTCATTAGAAACTAAAAAAAGTTTCAAACTTGTTCAGCTAAATTATTGCTAATTATTAGGACATGTATTATTTTCCATGGAAAATGATGTAGTGACAGAGGAATGCAATGCATGGAAGAAAGCCATAATAATTCATAAGAGTCATTGTGCAATCTGATGTACTCAAAATTCCTTAAAGTGCAGTTCCAATAACATACTATTAAAAAAGTACTATTAAGCCAAAAACATACTATTGTAAGAGTATTGAGTCAACCCCATACATATACCTAGCACTAGCAAAATGGATGACTCAAGATTGTCCAAAAATAATACACAACGCATCAAGTTCATGAGTTATATGTACATAATAAGATAATATGGTTACACCATTGTCATTGTTAGCAGTAGTGCAAGCGCGGTGCATAATAAACACCAAAATATGAACATAATCTTGACCATCTTTTTTGTCTGATCTAAGGGGTGGACCTTGTCATTCATGACCCTCAATTCCTTTTGCAATACACACAGCTCTTCTTGTAGTTGCTGGAAATCCTCTGCATATGACAATGGTGTCTTCAAGGGAATACACCATTGAATGAACCCACATGCGTCCTTCGGGCAACATTGGAAAAGCCTGTACCGGTTCTCATTTCGCTTATTCGAAATTCTCATGCTTGCTCTCAAGCCATAGAAATAGTTGGAATTTCAAAACCGAAGGCCATTGTCAATATCCTCATGCATTGCATCCAACATCTGCAAGATGAAGCCACAAACCTACTCACTTACATATTACAAAATGTAATCAACAGTATTAAACAACCATTTGAACATGCTATGAATTTGTGCAACAAAAACTATAGCAACATATCCAAGTAGACCCTATGGCTATGCAATTTCCTATAACTGTTTTCAAAATTTTGGTGCAAGATTAATACAAACTTTCAAATTTTTGAATTAGAAAACCATCATTCACAGAACCACAACAAAGAAAACCAAAAGCACTCCAAATAGAGAACAAAACCTTTCTTTTCATCACTATAATTGATGAATTGGCCTAAACAGCACCACATTATATCCATCATATCCAAATTGAATTCAACAAAATTCGGTCAAACCGACCACAAAATCATGAAATTCACCAAGCTTAAATTCATGAATAATTAAACTATACCCAATAAACTAAAACTAACAGTGAAAATTCACTAATGAAACTAATAATCAGCTACGGAGAGTGAAAAGTAATTTCTGAAAAGGTTACTATCACTGCAACAATTAAATAGAAATGCAAATATGAAACTTAAAAACAAAAAATCCAACAAACACAAGTCCCAAAATATGAAACCTAAACTGCAAATTGCTTTTATAGTCACTATCTTCATGCTGTTGGGTTTCCTTCTTTTTGTGGAATAGGTTACATAGTGGTTGATTTGTCTTCAATCAGTGGGTTTAGGTGTTTTAATGGTGACTCCTGGTGGAGGTTAGAGGTGATGTAGTGATTGCCGATGATGGCTTATTAGGTCAGCCACAAAGTCATAAAAAAAGAATTATTGCCAGCCATTTGCTGGTCCTCAGCCATAAACACAGACACTCAAGTGGGCTACACACCAACTATCAAAATATCATAATTTTCCATAATAACTCAACCAAAGACTTAAACTAGGAAAATAAGACAAAATGATAGATTGAATACCTTAGAGGAGACTCTTAGGAAGAGAGTATTTCTCAAAATCAATTCCTTTAGCAAAAATAATAGAGCAAAAGCATCGCATCAGTGTCTGCAAACATGAAATAAATTATTATAAGGAATGAATTTTTTTTGAAAATTCTAAGTAAATCAACATATATTCCAAACTTAAACACTTCTAAAAGAAACCATCTTCAAAATGCATATAATATTTACAAATCAAGCACAACCACAAAATACGTTAAATCAACTGATAAGTGATAAACAACGAAAGAAGCTTTATTTGTCTACCAATAAAACTAAATCATACTAACCACTTTTGATCTGATCCAAAAGAACATTTATTTGGAAAAAAAAAATAAAAAAAACCCTTGTACTGTATTATTAGTGCATCCATCTTCACTTAAGCATTTTATCAAACAGTACAAGTTCCCTGTGTACATATCAATGTATGTGTCAATTTAAGAAAAAAAAAAACAAACAAATCACATGTAAACAGAAAAATTCAGAAAATAAAATGAAAGAGAAAAAGAAGAAAACTTTCTTACAAAGTCAAGTGTTAGAAGTAGCGAGAAAATTTCTAGCATCGGTGGTTGGAAACAACGAGAAGGAGAGATGATTTTGGGTGTTTTCTAACAAGAAAGAATTGGTCTCGTTAGAACTGGAGCTTGGTAGCTGAGAAACCCTAGGAAAAACCACAACAAATTATATTAATTTAGAGTTCATTGGATTTGTTAGACTTTTTTATTTTTTTTTTATTTTAATTTTCCGATGCTTTCTTGGCAACCAAATAGAGTGTTAAGAAAAATTTTCAATTGAATGGGTTGTAAATCAAATATTTTTTCAAAAGCAAAAGATTTCGAGAAAACCCATTTTGATTTCGAGAATGTAGGGCGTGTGTTTGGATTGTGAATCGGAAGTTGTTTCAACAGCAAACAAAGAACAAGAAAAATGGGTTTTCCCAATTGGTGAGGAAGAAAAAAAAAAAAACTCCAAACTGAGAAATCTGTGAGTGACGAAGGAAGTGTTTTAGTGTTTAGACCATAACCCATTCACAGGCAAGGTGGAAGTGAGATTCATTACCTGGATCTTGGAGTGATGGGTCGGCAGCGACAAAAGGTGTGCGCAGTTGCTGGGTCTTGGAATGTTGACCGTGGAGATGAGATCCGAGGAATGAGAAGCCCAGTCGTGGATGAGATGAGGCGTCTGTTAGGATGTGTGCCCTTAAATCCTATTGTATGATGCTATGTATGTTATTATGTATGACTTAATGTTGTGTTTAATAAAGTTGTTTTATTATTATCTAAAATAATGGTGACTTGAATATTTGGACATTATCATGTAGTCTATGAGATGTATTGTATGTGATTTAGTCATAGAAGATGTAAATCACAAGTTCCTTGTAAACTCAAAATGTAGTTCGTAGTCGATAATAAAATTGGAAATTTTATCCGCGAAAACTATAACATATCAACTAAGAGGATTTGTTTTGATCATGAAAATGAAAATTTCTAGTTGGCATGTTGATATGTTTTAAGAGTTAAAACATATTAAACTGGACCGCTGTGAAATTTATTATTATCCTAACAACTATCAAATGAATAATAAACTCACGACTTATATTTGCATGAACTCTTAATCCTAAGAAAATAATGGACTTGATCATGAAGTGTAGGTTGTTTTGATATATCAGGAGTGACATCTATAGTTACAGTCAAAACCTCAGTATGTTGGGAAACCACATTTAGTGTTGATGAAACATATATTCTCAAAATAGAATTCATAGTCTCTTAACGGAGTTACAAAATATTTCCTTGAGATAAGTTTAATGCGTTTGTTATTCAGAGAGTTAGGCCTAACCACTTTAGTAAGGAGTTACTAAAGTATATATTTATGGGATTGGGTTTCATAAATATATAATGAATAACCTTAAAGGATTAAACCGGGTACTCAAGGAATTAAGATGTAATAATTCATAAAGTGGCAGTCTACATTCATGACTTTGTATTATTACGAATATTTTATGAAGGGGTTGCATGTACAATAAAGTCTTGGGATATAATTTATAAATAAGGCCTAAAGTGTAACTATATTTATATAGTAGTATTAAATATAGTTAATGGTAACTTTGGACTTGTCAAGAGTTGATAGAAAAACCCAAGGATCATTAGAGCTAGTGTCTTATTGGTCCCTTTTGGTCCCACTCCAAGCCACACATTTAAGCCCAATTGGAAAGGCTCTAAAGGCCAACCTAATTAAATAATCAGTTAGATAGAAAGGGAGAAACATATAGAATTTTTTGTACAGAATTGTAAGAACGCTATTGTGAAGTGGTGTAAGAAGTATTAGACACCTTTTGACATTCTCCCTTTGGTATTGATTGAGAGACCACACATCTTGGGCGTTAGTAGAATTGGAGTGAAGATTGAAAGTATTTCCAAGTGCTTCTAATCTTCGATTTTGAAATTCACCGTTCCAAGGTACACTCTCTTGTTCTCAAATTCTGAAACTTATATAGTACATGTTAACTTTTATAAATGAAGTAGATCCGTTATTTTTCCGCTGCGTATATGCATATTTCCTTCAACGTCGATGGAGATGAGGACTGCATAGGTTTGGTTTTCTGCTCTCAGAGAAGAGAAGGGATAAAGAAGGAAAGAGATGAACAACTGGTTCTATGATGTGTACTCTCTCCTGATTAAAAAAAAAATTATTTTGTACTTTGGTCATCTTTTTTCATAAAATTAAACACACACACCAAACACATATTAATGTTTTTTGAACAATGAAATATGTTATTTAAACCACGATACCACACACATTTTTTTATTTTATAAACACCAAAAACACGTTTTTCAACAATATTTTTTAAACCACAGTTTTCACATCTTTTTAAACAACAATTTTTGAACTCTATAACCAAACGGGCTCATAATATTCTAACATCATGAAACTATTATCTCTAATTCCAAAACTCACAAAACATGTTATACAGATTCGAATTGAAGACTACTCTAATACCATTTGATGGAAAAAGACATATTTATATCACATACAGAATCATATGCAGCGGAAAATAAACGGATCTACTTCAATCGTAATTGATAACATGCATTATGTAAATTTTAGAATATAGAATTAAGAGAGTGTACCTTGGTGCGGTGAATTTCAAAACCAAAGATCATAAGTTCTTGAGAACACTTTTAATCTTCATTCCAATTCCACTAACGCCCAAGATGTGTGGTCTCTCAATCAGTTTTTGTTCAAGGGAGAATGAGAGAGTGTCCAACACTTATATACATATCATTTTACAATGATGTCTCTCTTTTTCATACATGAAAATTCTATATGTTTCTCTTCTTATAATTGATTATCTAATTGGGCTAGCCTTTGGGCTTTTCCAATTCGGCTTTTATGTGTGGCTTGGAGTGGGACCAAAAGGGACCAATAAAACATTAACTCCAATGGGCCTTGGGTTTTTTTGTCAACTCTTGACAAGTCCAAAGTTACCATTAATTATATTTAATACCACTATATAAATATAGTTGCACTCCAGGCCTTATTTATAAATTATATCCCAAGACTTTATTATACATGCAACTCTTTTATAAAATATTCGTAGTAATAAAAAGTCATGAAAGTAGACTGCCACTTTGTAAATTACTACATCTTATCCTTGAGTATCCGGTTTAATCCTTTAAAGTTATTCATTATATATTTATGAAATTCAATTTCATAAATATATATTTTAGTAACTTCTTACCAAAGTGGTTAGACCTAACTCTTTGAATAACTAAATCTATTAAATTTATCTCAAGGGAATATTTTATATCTCCGTTAAGAGACTACGAATTCCATCTTGAGAATTTATGTTTCATCGACACTAAATGTGGCTACCCAACAAACTGAGGTTTTGACCGTTACTTTAGATCTCACTCCTGATATATTAAAGCAACCTACACTTGATTATCAGATCCATTATTCTCTCAGGATTAAGAGTTCATGCAAATATAAGTCGTGAGATTTATTATTCAATTGACAGTCGTTAGAAGAATAATAAATCTCACAGCGATCCAGTTCAATATGTTTTAACTCTTAAAACATATCAACACTAGAAGTCTACACTTCAATGATCAAGACAAATCATTTTATTTGATATGTTATAGTCTTTGCAGATGAAATGTCCAATTTCATCACTGACTACGAACTATAATTCTGAGTTTACAAAAAACTTGTGATTTATATCTTCTGTGACTTTTCACATAAATCACATACTATGCATCTCATGGACTATATGATAATGTCTCATATTCATGTTACCATTATTTTAGATAATAATAAAACAATTTTATCAATCATAATATTAAGTCATACATAATGTCATACATAATATCATACATAACATTATACAATAGGATTTAAGAGCATTAATCTTAAGACAGATGACGCATGAGGCAGTAGTAATTTTGAGCCAATCAAGAATGATCCCAAAATAAGTTTAAACGCATTTTTTTATCCAAAAGAAAGGAAAGCACAAGGAAACATCCAGTAGCAAAACATAGCCACAATGTGAATAAACCCGGCTATGAAATGGAAGTATATATTGTTACTCATAATGACATGTGAGGCTTAGTTGCCTCAAATAAAAGGGTACTAGGCTATATGAAGCTAGTACATTACTCATGATTGTATCCAGAAGAGAATACATCTAATGGAAGAAGAATTCTTGTCTAGCAGTATAGCGGAACCATTTAGGGGACCTCCAACAGTACCTGACGTGCCTTCTCCATCTAATGAATAGTACATTGACATCTTAACTTAGGAGTACCACATGATGCTCAGTTCAAATCGTAACTTGGTGATACATGCTCTCAATGTCAAACCATGGAGAGACTTATCGTGGCATATGGACTTTTCACTACTATACTCATGTCATCATGCTGCTGGACTGCCATCAGTTCACTGATATATGGCTAGAGCCACGAACTTTCAAGATCAGTCATCACATCACTATCTTTAAATTTATATTGAATATATGTTACTCTATTATCGTTATATCACTCAATAAAAATTACTTTAATATTATATCACATACATCATTCAATTAAAACTTTCGCTTTAAATATATATTAATTTATATCAATCTTTATTGCAACCAATAATCAAAATTATAACATAATAAAAAATATTATGTAATTCAATCATCATCATCATGATTCTTAGACATTGGGTTTTTTCTATTTTATAGGCATAAAACCGATGAGAATTTTCTATCGCGGTATAGGAGCTCGAATCATCCAAGAAACTCCTTGCAACCAACCGTTGAACCAAGTAAATTGGCAGTCATCTCTCAAAAAAGCTTTATCATCACCATAAAAGTCATGACAGCCCCACGCATATTCAAGACCATGATCATTATATCCACATCATAGGAACCCTTGGAATCTCAAGCATCATCAAGGGTATCAACCATCCCACACTTGGGGGCTTTGATCTAAGCCATGGCGGAAGGAGAAAATCTCATGAAACCTATCAATAGAAAATGGCTGGAGTTATATCATACTTAATTCAATAATTATATTTTCTGCAAAATGCTTTGTATTTTTTGCAAAATGCAAAATAGAGAGTAAGCGTTATCTTTACTCTAAGGCATGAATATCTTATGTTTATTTCAAAACTATAAATATTTTAAGATACATTTTTACATAGATATTTGTATTTCAAACTTACTTGCAAGGACAAACCTTTTGCAACTTGACATCTTCAAAATAAATTGTTTAACTTCCATGACTGTATTTTGGCTCGATTATTTCAGTCTCTCAATGATCAAAACACTTTTCATATTTCAAACCTTTACATATTTGAAATTGAAGACAACCTTTATGGTTAGGACTCTTCAAAATAAAATGGTCATGCATTTAGCAAGTGATTTCAAAAATAGACATTACCTTTATGACCATACTTTAATTTTTTGAGCCTAAGAATTGTAATTTTTTGACAATCAAAATATCTTGACAAAAGAAATTCATGGCTAAATAAAACATCGTCTACACGGCTGAACCGATTTCAAATTATAAAACATGACATGCATGACTAGAACCAATTTTCAAAACATCACATATAATACAACATTTACGGTTTTATGAGCTTACAACATACTTCACATTACATAGTGATTATGTTATATTACATCACAATACATCACAAAAGCATATTTTTGAAAAGATACACCTAAGAAAATATAAGAATCTACTCCAACAAAGCCATTGCCAAAGATCTCCACTAGAGGGGAAACACCATTGAAAGACACATGATTTCATCCCTTTGATCAAAGGATAAAGTTCAAACATCATCAACGCAATATTCTCCTTAGATTAGCTATCCTTATCATCACAAACAGTACATGATTCAGCGGCACCACAAATATAATATAGCAGCCTACGGCTGGAACAATGGTCCTTTTATGGCAACACTAATCTTGCATCCAACCATGAAGCCAAAATGTTTCTTTACAATGCCTTTAAGCACCCTTGAAGGTCAGTCTTTCTTAAGGGCAACATCAGCAAATTTTTCATGCACCGCTAAGAAGTAAGAGACCCTAGTCAAATATCTAGTGGTAACAACAAAGGAGCAGATGAACAGTATCGAGCCATAATTCCTTATAGCAGTATGAGCAATTTCAGATCATGCCTGGAGATGCATTATTCTAAAGAACATCATGAAAATATGGCAGGATCACAGCTCGACTTCTTCAGAAACAATCTCTCTAGCCGCAACGGCATCAACAAGCCCCTGTCAATTGCCATTATTTTCAACAACAAAACCTGAAGTGAAAAATACATCAATAGTAAATATACATGATGAGAAAGAAGAAAGGGGCATAGAATTACCGAAGTATGTATTTGTATCCTCAAATCCATCATCATACTTCCTTGGCTATGTCTTGTTATTATCACCAAGCTGCTGGAACCATAAGGGCAGAGAAATGCAAGGCCATGAATGAAGACAAGGAATAGAAGAAAAAGGAAAGAAAGGATGTAAGAAGATAAGGAGTTCTTGAAGAAACCTCTTCCATAGGCTCATAAATCTTCATCCTACCAGCAATGGTCTTCCCCTAAATTGCTTCATTATGATAGTTGGACCTATGGAACTAGTAGTTGGGCTAACAAAAGTATCATTTTGATCTAAATAACCATCATCGGATGGTCTAGATTCATCACGACTGGGATTCTCGCTAGATTAGACTTGGGGGCTTCCATCATAGTGTTATTCTCATAATCCAATCATCTGGATATCTTCTCCATGAACCAAACAACTATTAGATTTAGCATCTCTGGACTCCAGCGGCACATCAAATTATGCAATACAATCTTATAGCAAAACAATATCACATCACCAATGATATTGGCTTAATGAAGGGGTCAACAGAACACTTTATTGTCAATCTTTCAAGCTTAGTCAATTGGGCCAATCACTAATGGGCCTATAAGGACCCATAAATCAAATGGGGGCAGACAGAAGCTCTTACTGCTGGATACAAAACATCAGTAGTGGCTAGAGCCCATACAGATTCGTCACTAGAATATCTCTTCGTAGCACCCACTTCAGAGGTGCACTAATTGGATTATCCTTCTCAATTACTATTGAAGGACTTGTATCACCTTGCCAGCGGCTCCAATTCCACCAACAACTAAAATCTCTTTATCAATACAAATGCAAAAGAAAAACTCAATCAAGAAGAGTTGAATCAGAAAAGGAGGATGAAAGAAGTTTGGAATGAGATAAAAGGGTTTGTTCCCTTAGTCTTAGAAAAGAGGAAGAAGCTCTCTCTTTCAAGTTCACCATCTCTCTCCCTCTTTCAACCCACACAACAAAAGCTTATGGACTCATTCAAACTCACGTGCCGGACCAAAGGCAGGCTGATCACACATACTCAGGGGGCTAAAAGGTTGAGGTACATTTTTTTCACTCATGCCAAATGCTCTAATCTTATTTAATCACTTCTATTTATTCACCAAAAATACCAAGATATCACCCATATATCATTTTGGGCGTCCATGAATATTTCTCATTGGCCCACAAATATTTCCTATCTCATTATCTATAATGGGCCGCCATTTTTCAAAAAAAAAAAAAAAAAAAACTCGCATGTGTGATCCTAATATTTTTCTTTCAAAAAAATATAGTATAATTTGATCACACGTGACTCGGGGGGCTAAATGTTAGGGTACTTTTTTTTTTACACCTTATTCTATTTGAGTACCACCTATTTATACCACTAACAAGTAATTGGGTTTTCCCAAATATTTTTGCTCTATTATTCCATTAATCACAAATATTTCATATCTCATTATCTAAATTGGGTCATGATATAAACTATCACAAAAAGCCCAAAAACTCATATTTTATCCAATTTTATTATCATTATTTAGCTAAGCCTAAAGCCGGCCTTATGAACCCAATACACACATCATATTTTATATGATTTCCCTGTCTCTGAATGCCCCTTAGTGTTGGCTACTTCCCCCTTTTTATAGTGTCATTCTAGGGTTTGGGACACCACTGATTTCCCTCCTTTTGGCCCCCTGGGTACTAGAGCCTTTGCCATGCCAGCCATTCTGATAGCTGGCCTTTTCCCTGTTTCTCATAGTAATTTTCTTTTAGTACTGCTTCCCTAAAAGTCACTAGCTAGATTTCCATTTCAGGACGTCCTTGGAGAGCTGGCCTTCCTCCTCCCTTCTTTCAAGGTTTCACTCATTTTAGATTCAACTTTTGGCTGTCCTCCTTTTTTGTTGTTTTTCCTAAGTGAGTCAAATCTATCTCTGTTAGGTCGAAGGTTTCTTTGGCTACTTCCCCCTTATGGTTCTTCTTCCTGGGTTTCTCGAGGTACTTGCCTTTTGTTCCAGAGTAGTTGTTCTCCAAGCCTTCTAGTTCTTCACTGCATCGCTAGGTGCTTGAGAAGGGCGTATCTGTCCTTTGTTCTTTGTGTTTCTAGGTCGCCCTTTTGAGTCGTCCCAATCTTGTTCTAGTGGTGTTGCGTGTCCCGAGGATCCTGAGCTCTTATTAGTCTTTGGGGATCTCGGCCTTGTTTTTCCCACTAGACTCTCTTGGATCTTCTCATCTCGGCAAGTTGGGCCTTTCCTTTCTTTCCTTTGTTTTATGGGCCCTAATGCCTGCTTCAATTCTTCGGCTTTACCCTCTCTCCTTCTTCTCATTATTTTTCATAGGGTTGGTCCATTGTGCTATATCTTTGGGCCTTGGTGTTGTGATTTTTTTTTTAGACCTTAACACACTTCACAAAAATTAAGAAAATTACACCAAACTTTCTCAAAATTACATTTAAATCCCGAAACTCTTCCAAATTTACATATTAACCCCAAATTCCAAAAATTATTTTTCAACCCAAAACTCCAAAAATTTGCCAAAAATCACATTTTGACCCTCCAACTTTCATAAAATCATACTTAACCCAAAACTTTCCCAAACTTACATTGTAACCTTAGACTTTTTTAAAATTATATCTTGACCCAAAACTTTCAAAATTACATCATAATCCTAATCTTTCTCAAAATTACATCTTGACCCTAAAACTTTTCCAAATTACACATTTAATACAAACTTTTGTAAAATTACATTTCAACCATTAAAAAATTTTTAAACTTGCACAAAAATCCCAAGAATCCTAAAAATCACACTCAACCCTAAATTTTTTTCTAAAATTATAAAAAGACCCTTAAAGTTCCAAAATTTCACAAAATTCTCTAAACTTCTAAGAATTGCAAAACCAATCCCATCTTCCTAATGATTACTATTGTAATACCCCACATACTTTTATTTGAGGTTATCCTTAAATTTTATTATATATATAATTGATGGGCCATAGGTATTCTTTTTATTAGTAATTGCAGCCCACTACCCTACTAAGCCTACATCTTTAGTATGAACTACAGGGTAGAGGAAGAGATAACCAGGGTTTTCATAGAAAGGGTTTTATCAAAGAGGCTAAGAGGATTTTCCTTGGAGTTTAAAGCACATACAAGTGAAGAGGCAATCAAATTGTTGAATTGATAATTTATTAGATTACAATTTTACACTGCTTCAATTGTGTTGGAATCCTAGGTTGCCACTAATCGAACCCTAGAACAAAAGCCGAAATTGTTAAATCCATGTATAAGGCTAGCGTCACTTTAAGGTCTATAGGAACTTTTGGGTTGTTGATCTATGCGGTAAGGTTAATTATGATTTGCTGGAGAATTTGCACCCGACCCCACACATGTTTCACTAGCTAGCTCTCATTTTGTCAAAGTCCTATTTTCTCTTATTGATAGCCTTGATAGTCTATGCCTAGGTGTTGACTATTTCCCTAACACAATGAACCATTAGGGTGCAACACGTATACAATTCTTTCAAAGGATAAGGGCAGACTTGTTTCTTTTATCCAAATTTTAATTTCAACTCAAAATGCTTAGATATTAAATAAATTAGGGTCAATGATATTAAGTTCATGAACAAGTCATATTAGTTTTGGCCCACGGTTTTCATTGGGGTTATATATTAAATCCTAGGTTTGCCCATAGTGTGCATTTTTGATAAATTCAAGGAAACATATTCTTGGGTAGATGCTTTGCATTAGTGTTATCTTTTAGTTCAGCAAAGTATAATTTTAGTGAGTCAATTTGTATAATTCAATAAGATTTATATTTTGTGGAGGATATTAAGTAATTTCTATGATTGAATATAGGTTTTATTTAAGAGTGTTTTGAGGCTTTTTGGAGGTTGTTTCGACTAGACTTTCTGAGTGATTCAAGTGAAGTAAGTAATTATGCATAATATACACAAGCTTTGTTCTTTAGGTTCTTAGCAGTTAAGATTTTCAAAAGTTATATTTTTTTTAAGCTTCCATTTTTAAAAGTTTATCAAAAAGCATTTTTACATCATTGAAAGAGAAACTTTGGCTTTTTTCAAAAATAATTTTTTAAAGTGAAATTTCGAATTTTAAATAACGTTTTGAATGTCTAAATCTCATTTAAAAGATGATTTCTAAACTAAACTATTTTCCGAAAATAATTGAGTTTCAAAGTAAGTTTTCTAAAAAGGTTCTTGTTCTTTAAATTTGTTGAAACCAAGTGATTTCAAAGTCATATTTCTATTCTCCAAATGGTATTTAAAACGTTTCTTTTAGCAAATTGAATTTTCAGATTTACTTAAGAATTGTAATATATTTATATAAACTCCTCAGTTTCTTATTCATTCCCTAAGAGAGTCAAGCATCCTTTGATTCGGTTTCAATTCAACATTGTGATATTCGATATGTCTCTATATCTGGAATAATTATTAATATTAAGAAAATTATTCTATTTTGTATATATTTTGTTTTGTGATATGTGACTCAAAATAAATGTTTTTAGAATTGATCAGATATATGTGTAAATCCGCTCATAAGATTGTATGTGAGAATATATGTGTTGATCCCTCACCAGCAGGGGTTAGATGTTAGTATCCGCTCACAGGATTGTATGTGAGAATATGTAAATATGTGACAAAGCTGGTGGCAATTCTAACCTATAAGATACATTGCCCACTCTATCCAAGATCTCAAAAGGACCAATATACCTTTGACTTAACTTGACTTTCTTCCTAAACGTCATCACACCCTTTGATGGAGACACCTTTAAGAATACATGATCCCCAACTTGAAACTCTAAGTCTCGCCTTCTATTATTTGCATAACTCTTTTGCCTACTCTACGCAGCTAGGAGTCTTTCACGAATTAACTAAATCTTCTCCATAGTCAATTGAACTAGTTCTAGACCAAGCAGCTTCCTTTCACCCACTTCTTTCCAACAATTTGGTGACCTACACTTCCGGCCATACAATGCCTCAAAAGAAGTCATCTCTATGCTAGAATGGTAACTGTTATTATAAGCAAACTCAATTAAAGGCAAGTGAGTCTCCCAACTACCTTTCAAGTCTAACACTCAAGCTCTTAGCATGTTTTCAAGTGTCTATATCGTTCTTTTTGACTGCCCATCAATTTGAGGATGAAAAGCTGTACTAAAATCTAACTTGGTTCCCATAGCCTTGTGTAAACTATTCTGAAACTTAGAGGTGAAACGTGTTAGGATTAGTTCCCTTAAACCTTATTAAATGATGTTATGTACGTTATTATTTATGACAATATGTATGACTTAATGTTGCGTTTAATAAAGTTGTTTTGTTATTATCTAAAAATAATGGTAACATGAATATTGGGACATTATCATATAGTCCATGAGATGCATAGTATGTGATTTATGTGAAAAGTCATAGAAGATATAAATCACAAGTTCTTTGTAAACTTAGAATTGTAGTTCGTAGTCGGTGATGAAATTGGGCATTTCATCTGCGAAGACCATAACATATCAACTAAGATAATTTTTCTTGATCATGGAAATGTAGATTTCTAGTTGATATGTTTTAAGAGTTAAAACATACTGAAATGAACCGGTGTGAGATTTATTATTCTCCCAACGACTGTCAAGTGAATAATAAACTCACGACTTACATTTACATGAACTCTTAATCTTGAGAGAATAATGGACCTGATCATGAGATATAGGTTGCTTTGATATATCATGAGTGAGGTCTAAAGAAACGATCAAAACCTCAGTATGTTGGGCAACCACATTTAATGTTGATGGAATTCATAGTCTCTTAACGGAGATACAAAATATTCCTTTGAGATAAGTTTAATGGGTTTGTTATTCAGAATGTTAGGCCTAACTACTTTAGTAAATAGTTACTAGAGTATATGTTTATGAAATTGGATTTCATAAATATATGATGAATAACTTAAAGGATTAAACCGGGTACTCAAGGATATGATGTAGTAATTTACAAAGTGGCAGTCTACATTCATGACTTTGTATTGCTACGAATATTTTATGAAGGGGTTGCATGTACAATAAAGTCTTGGGATATAATTTATAGATAAGGCCTAGAGTACAACTATATTTATATAGTAGTATTAAATATAATTAATGGTAACTTTGGACTTGTCAAGAGTTGACAGAAAAAGCCCAAGGCCCATTAGAGCTATTGTCTTATTAGTCCATTTTTGGTCCTACTCCAAGCCACACACTTAAGCCCAATTGGAAAGGCTCAAAAGGCTAGCCCAACTAGATAATTAGTTAAGTGCAAAGGGAAAAAGATACATAATTTTTCTGTAGAAAATTGTAAGAACACTATTGCGAAGTGGTGTAAGAAGTGTTAGACATTTTTTGACATTCTCCCTTTGGAATTGATTGAGAGACCACACATCTTGGGCGTTAGTAGAATTGGAGTGAAGATTGAAAGTGTTCCCCAGTGCTTCTGATCTTCGGTTTTGAAATTCACCGCTCTTAGGTACACTCTCTTGTTCTCAAATTCTGAAACTTATATAGTACATGTTAACTTTTATGAATGAAGTAGATTTGTTATTTTTCCACTATGTACATGCATATTTCCATCAAAACGAGGGTCTCTATCAGGAACTATAGAGACAGGAACTCCATGCAATCTCTCTATTTCCATAACATATAATTGAGCCAATCTATCCAATGAAACGTAGTTTTCATTGGTAGAAAATGGGAAGACTTGGTCAATCTATCCACTATTACCCATATAGCATTATGACCCTTAACTGACTTAGGCAATCCAGTCACAAAGTCCATGGAGATATGTTCCCACTTCTACTCCAGAATACTGAGAGGTTGAAGTAATCTTGCAAGCCTTTGATGTTCAACTTTAACTTGCTGACAAATTAAACTCCAGGATACAAAATTTGTAATCTCTTTTTTCATATTATTCCACCAATACACTTCTCTTAGATCTTGATACATTTTGGTGCTACTTGGGTGAACAGTGTATGCAGATTTATGAGCCTCCTCCATAATTTCCCTTTTTAACTTAACATTATTAGGAACACATAATCGATTTTTGAATCGTAAAACACCATCACCATGAATTTCAAACTCAACTCGATTACCTTCCTTCACCTCTTCCATAATCTTTACCAAATTACGATCAGATCCTTGAGCAATCTTCACCTTTTCAACTAAGGTAGGCTGCACTCAAAAATGAGCAAGGAGTACCCTTGACTCATTAAATTGGAAAGTATTATACAATCATAGTCTTTCAACAACTCAATCCATCTCCTTTGCCGCATATTCAATTCTTTTTTAGAGAACAAATATTTCAAACTTTTATGGTTAGTGTAAATCTCACACGTCTCCCCATATAAGTAGTGCCTCCATATCTTTAATGCAAAGACCACTGCTGCTAACTCCAAGTTATGAGTAGGGTAATTTTGTTCATACATTTTTAGCTGCCTAGAAACATATGCTATCACCTTTCCATGCTGCATAAGCACACAAACAAAACCTTTTTGTGAAGCATCATTGTAAATTACAAACCCTCTTGAGCCCGTTGGCAATGTCAAAACTGGAGCAAAAACCAATCGGTCTTTCAATTCTTGGAAGCCCTTTTCACATTCATCTTTCCACAAGAATTTAGCATTCTTTTGGGTCAACCTAGTCCAGGGACCCGCTATACGTGAAAAACCTTCAACCAACCTCTTATAATAACCTACAAGACCCAAGAAACTACAAACTTCAGATACATTTGTTGGTCTAGGCCAAGTTACCACAGGTTCCACCTTTTTAGAATCCACTAAAATGCCATCCTTAGATATTACATGCCCCAAAAACCTTACCTCGTCTAACCAAAACTCACACTTCTTAAACTTGGCATATAATTTTTGCTCCCTCAAGACCTGCAACACCATCCTTAAATGTTCTACATGCTCCTCTTGAGTTTTAGAATATAATAAAATATCATCAATAAAGACAATAACAAACCGATCCAAATAAGGCTTGAACACACGGTTCATTAAATCCATGAAGGCAGTAAGGGCATTAGTCATTCCAAATGGCATCACCAAAAACTCGTAGTGTCCATAATAGGTACGAAAGGTAGTCTTAGGTATATCTTCTTACTTAATCTTGAGTTAATGATAACCTAATCTAAGGTCAATCTTTGAAAAGACTTTAGCACCTTGCAATTGATCAAACAAATCATCAATCCTAGGTAAAGGATATTTGAACCTCATAGTGACCTTATTCAACTGCCTATAGTCAATGCATAATCTCATAGACCCATCATTTCTCTCTACAAAAAGAACAGGAGCACCCCAAAGAGGTACACTGGGTCGAATAAATCCATTTTTCTAAAAGCTCTTGCAATTGCAATTTAAGCTCCTTTAACTCTACAGGTGCCATACAATGTGGTGCCATAGAAATAGGTGTAGTTTTTGGCACTAAATCAATGGCAAATTCTATCTCTCTATCAAATGGTAACCCAGGATGATCCTCAGGAAATACATCAACAAATTCCCTTACAATAGGAATGTCATCAATCTTATTCCCTTCCTTCTAGTTATCCACCACATATGCATGATAACCTTTACAACCTATCTAAGTAACTTTTTAGCATGAATGGTAGAAATAACATTAGGCACGAGGCTCTCTCTTGACCCATGAAATACAAATTCAAGTCGACTCGGAATATAAAACACCATTTCTTTCTTGTAACAGTCAACATTAGCATGATAAGCTGCTAACCAATCCATGGCTAATATTACATCAAATTCTTGAATTTCTAAGAGAATCAAATCAGCCAACAACTCATTTCCTCCAATCTTAATCACACAAGACTTACATATAAACTCAGCAACCATAGTTTCACCCAAAGGAGTAGAAACAAAAAGTTCAAAGTCCAACAATTTAGGCACACAATTAGCATATTTCATATAAGCACAAGATACAAAGGAATAAATAGAACCAGGATCAATAAGAATTCGTGCAGTATGAGAAAATATGGGAATGGTACCTGTTACCACTGACTTGGATGCCTTAGCATCTTGCTCAGTAATAACAAACACGTGTCCTTGGACTTTTGGCCTTTGCTTCACATTAGTAGGCTTAGCCACCAACTCACTCTTCATGGCTGGGCAATCTTTGATACGATGACCCATTTGACCAGACTTAAAACAAGCCCCGCTTTCACGATAGCAAACACCCTTATGCTTCTTACCACACTTTTGACAAACCTCTATTACCTATTGTACCATTTTAGTCTCTGCATTTGTTGTAGTCTTCTTCTTAAATGGCTTATTGTGTTCATTCCCTCTATGAAACCCTTCAGTCGTAGGCCTTTTGTTATTTTGACTCCTAATCCTCTGATAGTCTTCACACTCCTTCCCAACAACCTTTGCAGTTTTTACAACCTCAAATACTTGGTCGTAGTCCCCTCTGAAATTTCTTAGCCTTTCTAACATTATTAGCCACAATGTGAGGGGCAAATCGAGACAACTCAGTAAATTTAGCCTCATACTGTAACACTGTTTTATTCCCTTAAATGAGCTCCATAAACTCCACTTCTTTCTCATCTCGTACACTTTCTAGAAAATACTTTTTGTAAAAGGCCTCAAGGAAAATACTCCAAGTCAATATCTCATCTTCCCTAAGTGGCAAAGTCTTTTTGGTAGATCTCCACCAATGCTTTGCTTCCCCTTTCAGCATAAAGGAAGCAAATGAGACTTTTTGCACTTCAGTACAACCAATCACATCAAAAATTCTCTCCATTTGCATTATCCAGGATTCCGCTTTTGTAGGATCAAGGTTGCCTAAAAATGAAGGAGGACCTAATTTCCTGAATGGCTCAATAGTACATCCTTCAATCTCAGCATCTTTTGGCTTAACTGTTCCACTAGTACTAACATGCTTCTCCACCACCTCAGCAAGACTTTTGATAGGACTTAAAACTCCCTCAAGACTCTCAGATTTTGGTTCAAGACCAGAAGGGGTAGAATTGCGGGGTGGCATTTTCCTATAACCAAATAAACAACACCTTAGAGTCAAATAAATCACAAGCAAAGTCATGATATACAAGATATACTAAACCTTGTACTATTATAATATTCTAAGCATATAAGCATATAGCTTCTAACAATTATCAAACTCCCAAAGCTACCTTTTTCCTATGAACAATAATTCAAGCCTATTCCTCCACATCTTATAAAAATATCGTAAGTCCTAATCATCTACAGAATCATAACCTGGCTCTGATACTAACACTGTTGTGAGGGTCCTTTTTTTTACGGTGTCTAGGCCCAAACTTAAGCAAGGACCCTGGGCCCTCTTGTTGTAGTTTGAAGGGACTAGGCTTGGCTCACCGCAACTAAATGGACTGTTTACAAACCAAATGGTGCACAGGACAAGGCTCCTACAATACGCATACACTAGCAAGCGAGAATCTATGTATTTCACAATAAGAAAATAGCAAAGGAAGGCAATGTAATAAAGAAATTTAAAAAAAAAAAATTTTGTTAGGGATCCTCAAATCAATAATAAATACTCCATTAGTTTCCTTAATTATGGATTACAATGTGCTCACTAAGTAATGATACAAGGTCCAAATAAGCTCAAAACTTACAAACTTAGATAGCTATCTAAACCTCTAAGACTTGCAAAATTTGAATCCCTTTGAATCCAAGTATTATCCTATAATGGCTGTTTCTGGGATACCGGGAGATATTTCCTCATTTTCTCAGAGTTTTGACAAAGTTTTATGATTCTATTATGATTTCGCTATTGTTGAATCATGCCTTTCACTATTGATGCTTCTTCCTTTTATAGCGTCACCTCAAGGCTCTAGGATACCACTGGTTCCCTCTCTTTGCTTTCTTGGATAATAGAGCCCATAGCATACCAGCCTTTGGTGGCCGATCCAGTCCTTGTTTCTCATAGTTCTCTTCTTTTTGTGCTTTTTCTCCAAAAGCCCCTTACTAACCTTCCATTCTAAGGTGTTTTCGGGAGAACTGACCTTCAACTTTGCTTCCTCCAAGGTTTCTCTATCTTTTTTTTTTTTTTTTTTTTCAGACTTAGCCTTTTGGCCGCCCCTCCTTTTTATCATTTTTTCCCAATGAGCCAAGTCTTTCTCTACCAAATCGATGGTTTTCCCAGCTACTTCCCTTTATGGTTCGTCTTTTTGGGTTCCCCGAGGTACCGGCCTTTTGCTCATGAGTTGTTGCTCTCCAAGCCCTCTGGTTTTGTGCTGCATCACTAAGTGCTTGAGAAGGACATATCTATCCTTCGTTCCTCGTGCCTTTTGGTTCCCCTTTTGAGCTGTCTTAATCCCTATTTGGCCATGTTGCACGCCCTAAGGATCCCAAGCCCTTAGCAGTCTCCGGGATCCCGGCCCAGCTCTTTCTACTGGACTCTCCTTGGTCCTCTGATCTTGGCAGGCTGGGCCATTTTCTTTCTTCCCTTTGTTTCATGGATTCTAAAACCTACCGCTTTATGGATCTTAGGCCTCAAATCCATTAGGCCTACTACCCTTTTCTTTTTGTGAGTCTAACCCCTTTTTTCTCAATTTTACTTTCCATGGGTTACCCAATGTGCTATTTCTTTGGGCCTTGTGTCATGATTTTTAGACCTTAACATTTAGCCCTTCGAGCTCGTGGGTTGCCTACAGCCTGCACGTGAGTAATACAGAGTTTTAGCTTCCGTAGGACTTCCTTCTTCGTTTTTTCAATCATCCTCGAGTTCCCTTCTCTCTTCTTTTCAGGGTCCTCACTTCCTGCTCATTTTGGGTATCCTGGTCTTCTTTGCACATTGCGCTTCCCCCTTTTGTAACTCCCCCTTTTTGCATGAGACGTGGCAGTTAATTTTTTAGAGTGAAAAACTTCCTCCACCCACTTTTCACACCCCCCGTAACTCCCATTAATAACTGCCAATAACTTTCTTCTTGAAATTAAATTTTGGCAACTAGCGCGCCTTTCAATACATTGTCTTCTTCCAACTGCTCTTTGCGTTATTATTGCAATTTTTTCTCATTTTTCCTTTACTTCCTTGACCTTTCCATCTTTAAGCTTATCTTCTTTCTTACAGTCAATTCGCTTCTTTGTCTTCCTTTTCCGTGTTCCTCATCCCTTTGACTTTACTATTCCCCAGCACACTTGCTGCTCTGATGGCTTCCTCTTCCTCTCGAAAAAGGAGGGAGCGTACTCCTAGCCCTTCTGAGGGCGAGGGTTCTTCTAATTCTATGCAGGGCGAGTCACAAGGAGTCATGGAATGCCCATCCTTCCCTTTACGGGACCCCTAGTACACCCAGTCTATTCTTCCCTACAGTGTCTCACGGTGAGTTTTCCTTAGGTATTCTCTGGCCAGGCAGGTTTTCCCGATTCCGCTCAGGTCCCAGATCAAAGAGAGATTTTGGACCTCCAAATTAGGTGGGGATCTCAAGAGGTGGTCTTCATTTTCTTCGATTTTGTTCCTATAAGGATCTCTAGTTGGCCCATTTGGGTGGATAAGGAGCTTGCTGATGAGGAGTTTGTGGGCTATTTGGAACACGCCGAGATCTTCAAGGCAGTGGCAATTTTTAGGAACCTTGAAGGCTTCAGAGATGCTAAGGGCCTCAGGCATTTGGTATGCCGTTGGTGCCCTTCTCTTCATACTTTCTTCTTTTTTGTTGGTAAACTTACCATCACCTTAGAGGGTGTGGTTAACAATTTCCTTCTCCCGATGTTTGGAGATGAGAATCCCTTTGATATCAGTCTTTCCGACGAGGATCTCGAGGTGGAAGACAAATTGTTTAGCCATTTTGGTGGGCGTACTGCTTCTCCTGGTGGGAAACCGGCTAGAATGGGCAAGTGAGTTATGAATCTTTCGTGAGAGAAAGACAAGGCAGTTAAGCGAGCTGGGTTCCTGGTTGTTTGGCTTAGTAAATTTTTGTTCGGTGAGTTCCCCAGGTATGGGCTAAGTCCGTCTTCTTCCCATTAGCCATCAAATTGGCCTAGGGTGCTTAGTATCCTCTAGCCCCCATGTTCTTGGGCCACGTTTATTCCCAACTTGATCAGCTTCATAGAGATGAGGTTGAAGGTGACTCTTGTTATGCGATCACCTCATCCCTCCACTGTGCCCTTCTTTAGGTATTCATGTGGGATCGCTCTTTAGTTACTTTAGCAAAGTATAAAAATTTGAAGTTTGTAAAAGATAAGTTCCAGGGATCCCCTGGTGTAATTAAAGGTCTTTGTGGTAGTTTGACTAATAGCCATCTAATTATTTTTCGTTGGGCTAGTCTGAAAGGTGGCAATCTCAACCTAGTTAATCTTTTTGATAAGGCAGGGCATTTAAGATGGCGCTCTCCCTGGGAGTTCGGCCCCGAGTTTGCTTATGACTCTATTCTAGCTTTTTTTCTCACTTCTCCAGGGAACACCTTTGATTTGCACCAGGGTGACAAAGGTAGTTTGGCTTATTTAGCTTGTGTTAGCCCTTCTTGGCTTTTGGTGCCCTCCTCTAGTGGCCCCAGATACACACATTACTCAGCACACTTGGTACTCCGGCAATTTGGCTTCGATCAAGACGTCCTTCTAGCTTTCAAGGACATAGTACCTTCTCTCCCTTCGCTGGACCCATTCCTTAGGCTTCAGGCTTTCTCCTACTAGTTGCGGAGAAGTCCTCAGTTTATAGTTCCCAAATCCCAGAGAGGAGCCTTTGCTTCTAATGGTTTTGCTGGCTATTGGAGATGATTACAGAAATCCTTTGTTGATTATATTGGTCCAGGCAATATTGAGAGAGTTCCCAATTCTGATATTCTTTCTACTCCCACTGCTAACAGGCGCCCATCCCTTCCCACTACTGGTATTGCATCTGCTGCCGTAAGTCGCAAGATAGGGTTTGCAGAGTGGCCTGCCTCTAGGGGTGGTTAGGTGTGTTACGCACAAGATTTTTCAGAAACTTGGTCAGGATGTGACCTCATTGTTGGTGCTTCTTCTGGGGGTGCCAATTAAAAGAGGGACAGTAGAGGCAATCGGTACCGCTACTCCTATAGGTAAAGGTAAAGAGAAAAAGCTCAAACAGGAAAAGGTCAAGGAAGCTGAACTTGAGGAGGGTGTTGAAGGCGCCAAGACTGGCTCTAAAACCAAGAAGAGAAAGACTACGAGATCCCAGAAGCAATTAGTGATTTTTGAGGAACCTAAGAGAGTGAGCTCCCCTGTAATGGGAAAAGAAGTTGGGCGTTCTTTAATTCCAAAGTCTCCAATGAAGACTAGGGTAGAGTCCTCTCTCTCTTAGGTTCTTGTGAGTTCTTCAGCCCAAGGTTCTTTGGGATCCTTTGATCTTGTACCCTAGTCTTTCTTGGGACCCTCTGGGCGTACCCGTAGCAAACAAAAGACCATTGAAGACTTTGTACAGAGAGAGAGAGAAGGGCAAGGCCTCTTTCCTTCTTCTTTCTTTATTTTTGTAGTAGCTTGCCACTATTGTTGTAGTGTCTTTCTCTTCCTCTTTTAACTGATTGTTGGGGACATATTTTTATATAATCGGCATATCCTTTGACAAAATGCATTTTACTTGTATTTGGGTAAATCTAAGTAGGTTCAAGATGATCATTACAAGTGGTTAAATTGAAGACATGAAGATTACTCAAGAACTGCTTAAGAAAAGTACAAATTGCAAGTCTCGATACCTCCTCAACAGAAGCTCGATCTGTTGAGATTCATTAAAGCTCGACAGATGTCCCAATCGATCGAGCTTACGGATTTCAGAATATAGCCAGCAACGTTTTTACTCTAAAAGGCTATTTGTTTATGGGTTTGTATAATTCTTATTGGACTAGAAAAACCCAAGGTTTGTGTAAACCTATTTGAAATAGGAGAGCCCATTGAGCTCCTATTTAAAGGAGGTGGAAAAAGAAAAACCTAACCCTAGAGAGCTTCATAAGGTTTTCTTTTTGAAACCCTAGCCTCCTCCTACAAAAGAAAGAGTTCTTACTACGTTTCTTGTACGCCTTTGGGTTTTATAACCAAGCAAAGTCTCTTGCACCAACATTGAAGATCTTATTGGTGTTTCTATGTGAAGCTGCTGTAAATCAACTACAACAATCAAAGGGTTGCTGTGGAGTTAGTCACGTACTGGGATTCGTGCAAAGGAGTAAGCCGCGTACTAGGATCCACGCATCAAATTGGTTAGTCACGTACTTGGGAGCCGTGCATCGAACGGAGAAATTGTCACTACAGAATAAGTCCAATTGGGTATTGGGGTAAGGGTTTAACTGTAGGTTGGTAAGGTACTTGGGATTCCTTTACTTGTAACCGCTTGTTGTGATAATAGTGGAGTTTCGGGAGTGGTGACCTTAAATTCACCCGGTGGGGTTTTTGCCGTGTAGGTTTTCTTCATTCGTAAACAAATCATCGTGTCATTTAATTTTCACTACATACATAGTTTAATTGGTGATTTATTTGTGCTACCACACTTTTGCATGATAATTTGATTAATTAATAAACTTGGCTAATTAATCAATTAATCCATCATAAGGGGGTCAATTCATTTTTGGCCTATCACTAATGAATGATTGTTTTATTCCTTGCAGTCTAAGCGCAAGTCAGACCCTAAGAAAGACAGGAGTCAATCGTCTGGTGATGACGTGGTATGGCCTTCTTCATGTCTTTCTCTATTTGTTTCTACCCCTCTTTGGTGTCGTGTACTTATTTTTTTGGAGGTGGAGGTACCCCCTCCCATGACTGGCAGGACTTTGGAGGAAGAAGTGGTTACTGCTCCTTCTACTGGTTTCCCAGGTGTTGAAAAGGAGGCCCCTGGTGGTGGTATAACTAAGGAAACTGGGCAGCCAATGCAAGGTGTCCAGTTTACTCTATCTTTTGTTCCCCTAGCTACTCAGGATCCTAATGCTTCTCAGCCCCCTATTTCTTAGGATCCTCAACTTAAGCAAACTTTCAGTCTCACCAAAACTGTGCCGCCTATTCCTATGTTAAGCAAAGAACCCTTAGGGGGTGCGTCTCCATCCATACAAGTAGGTGAGCCCCCATTCTTCTCTTATAAAAGGCTTAGTCTTGTTTTTTTTTTTCCTTTATTATTATTATTATTATTATTTCCTTTATTATTATTTTTTTGAGATTTCCTTTTTTCTTTTTTTTCTTTTAGGTCAAACTAGTGCTCAATTTGCCCCTAAGGCTGCTTCTTCTTTGAAATCAGAGGGTTCTGAAGGTGCATGTTATTCTCCTTTTACTATGCTTCCTCCTCCCCCCCCCCCCCTCCCCCAACCCTTTGTTCTTTTCCTTTGCCTTTTCCTCCTATGGCGAAGCCCCCAGCATCCTTTCCTTTCTTTAGCCATTTTGCTAAGGTTTCCTCACCCTTTCTTCAACGTGCTACGTGTTCTCTCATAGAATCCTCTAAGGAATCAGAGGAGCAAGAGGAGGAAGACCCACCAAAGGAAGCTGATATAGGTCCTCTTTTTTTTTTTTTTTTGCTTTTCTTACTTTACCTTTTCTTTCTTGGCTCTATCCCCCCCTTTTTTTTAAACTATGCCTATTTTTATAGGTGTTGACACAGGTGTTAGAGATCTTGAGTTCGTGGTTTCTGAGGTGGCAGTATGATCTACTCAGATTGCTGAATCTTAGGCAAGGACCCCTCAAACTACCCAGAAGATTAACAGTTCTCTAATCCCTACAAGTAGAGATGCAACAATGGGGGAGGCTCTAGAAGTGGGTATTTCAGATCCTAACACGGGGTTCCCTACCTTCCTAGCCCACTTTGATCTTTGGGAGTTCAATAGCCTCTTTGCAAACCACTTTCATCACTTTATGCCTTCCTATGGCAATTTCATACGCTTCTCTGTGCCTGTGGAGGGCCTGCCATTTTTGGAGGGGTTGCTCAAAGTCCATGGAGACTTTACAAGTGGTTTTTAAAGAGGTGTGTTCCTGGGCAACATCCTGATGGAGTAAGATTTAAAGTAACGGTCAAAACCTCAATATGTTGGACAGCCACATTTTGTGTTGATGGAACATATATTCTCAAGATGGAATTCATAATCTCTTAACGAAGATATAAAATATTCCCTTGAGATAAGTTTAATAGGTTTAGTTATTCAGAGTGTTAGGCCTAACCACTTTAGTAAGAAATTAAATTTCATAAATATATGATGAATAACTTAAAGGATTAAACCGGGTACTCAAGGATTAAGATGTAGTAATTTTCAAAGTAGCAGTCTATATTTTATGATTTTGTATTACTACGAATATTTTATGAAGGGGTTGCATGTACAATAAAGTCTTGGGATATAATTTATTAAAAAGGCCTAGAGTGTAATTATATTTATATAGTGGTATTAAATATAATTAATGGTAACTTTGGACTTGTCAAGAGTTGACGGAAAAGCCCAAGGCCCATTGGAGCTAGTGTCTTATTGGTCCCTTTTGGTCCCACTCCAAGCCACACACTAAAACCCAATTAGAAATGCCCAATAGGCCAGCCCAATTAGATAATCAGTTAGTTATAAAGGGAGAAACATACATAATTTTTATTAGTGATATAAGAAATAGTGTGTATGTGAGAGTGAGACATACTTTCATTCTCCCTTTAAAAACTGATTGAAAAACCACATATCTTATTCATAAAGTGGAATTGGAGTAAAGATTAAAAGTATTCCCGAGTACTTCAATCTTTGGTTTTGAATTTCACAACACCAAGGTACGCTATCTTGTTTTTGAATTCTGAAATTTACAAAGTGCATGTTATCAATCATGATTGAAATAGACCATTGTTTGTTGCTTCCGCTATGTGTTCTGTATAAGATACAAAACAAGTTGTTTTTTCCTTCAATTGGTATCAAAGCCAGGTTTTCATATCATGTTTGTATAACATGTGATTGAGTTTTAGAATTTAAGAAAACCGTTATCTCTGTGTTTTCAAATTTCTGTATAAAGTTATTGTTGCCAATGATATATAGCTATTCAATTGGTATAGAAATAACTGTTATGCTTTTTATTTCTATTCAATCCCATATTAACATTGCAAGTCGGCTCTATTAAAGATGTTTGATATATATATATATATATATATATATATATATATATAATGTGCCGTGTCTTATCATTGCATTCAATAATTGCCAAGTGCGTAAGTTTGGTCATTGCATTGCTTGGACTATTATTTATCGTTTGGCATATTGTACGGCTATATGGTTATTGAGTGGAAGTTATTGAATGGTTATTGCTTGGATTCTCTTGCACCACTTGGCATGATATACACCAAGTAATTGTCATGTGCTTTGGAAAAGTGAATCCGTATTTTATAAATTAGGATTCTAACAATCTGGAAGTGATATATATAATATAATATAATAATCATATATTACATATATAATCCATATATTATATTATATTATATATATAATATAAGTTTTTCAAATGTAATATGAGTTTATATTATGTTATATATATATATTAATGCTAGGATTATGAAATTTATTCCTAATGAGATTAGGATTATGTGTTTTCAAAGTGTCTAGCATTATTATGTTTTTTTTTTTAAAAAAAAAAAAACCTTTAATTTAAAACATCTAGTGGGAGAGAGATACAAGGGTTGGATCTCACAACCTTCATTGACGGTTTATAGTAAAATGATTAAGCATCTCACCTTGGCGCATATGTCTTGCTCCCTTCAGAGGGTGTTTAATTCATGGTACTACAAAATATACTTCTTAATGATGGATGGTATTTGTTTTTACATTAAGAACGACCACGCTACCATGGAGTTACTTAATGACTCATGTAGAATTTAGTCAATGGTGTACACTAGACTAAGTTTAATGCTAACCTCCTTTCGGAGCTATATCATTATTACTTAGAGGCTAAAGGAAATACAGCATGTTATTAGTATTTGATAAGAGTTATCATGATAGCACTAATAATGAGAATAGTTCTCAATCAATCATAGTGTTTATAATTTACTTGCTTCCAAGGAATTTTAAACATGGGATCAGGTTGTCGTTACATATATTATTTTATGGTCTTATTAAGGTTCCATATTATAAGTTTATATGCTAAATTAATAATATCTATTTTACTTATTATATTCATGTTTATTATTTTTAGATTTTATCATGGCATCATTTAGTCCACTTATTGTTATTCCTAACCAAAACAAACTGACTGGACCAACTATGTTGACTGGAAAAGAAATTTGGACATTGTTTTTACAACTGAAGAGCACAAATATGTGCTTACTCAACCATGTTCTAACTTTTCTTCATTAGTGTTGGAAAATACAGGAAAATACTTGTTTGTATCTCATACAAAACATGCACAGCAAAAAAAATAACAGATCTACTTTATTCGCAATTGATAACATGTACTATGTAAGTTTCAAAATTAAAGAACAAGAAAGCGTACCTTGGTGTGGTGAAATTCAAAACCGAAGATCAGAAGCACTTGGGAATACCTTTAATCTTCATTCCAATTCCACTTAATGCCTAAGATTTATAGTATCTCAATCAGTTTTCATCAAAGAGAGAATAGGAGAGTGTCCAACACTCACACACAAATCATTTCATTCTTTGTATGTTAAACACTTATGAAAAGATCTCATCAAAACCTTCTATTCAATTCTGTATGTTTCTCTCCTTATATATAACTGATTATCTAATTGGACTAACCTTTTGGGTCATTCTAATTGGGCTCTTATGTTTGGCTTGGAGTGGGACCAATAAGTACCAATAAAACATATCAATATACCAACTAGAAATCTCCATTTTCATGATCAAGACAAATCATCTTAGTTGATATTGTTAGGATATGTGCCCTTAAATCCTATTGTATGATGTTATGTATGATATTATGTATGACATTATGTATGACATGATGTATGACTTAATATTGTAATTGATAAAGTTATTTTATTATTATCTAAAATAATAGTAACATGAATATGAGACATTATCATATAATTCATAAGATGCATTGTATGTGATTTATGTGAAAAGTCACAGAAAATGTAAATCACAAGTTCTTTGTAAACTCAGAATTTATAGTTCGTAGTCGGTGATGAAATTGGGCATTTTATCTGTGAAGACTATAACGTATCAACTAAGATGATTTGTCTTGATCATGGAAGTGAAGACTTCTAGTTGATATGTTGATATATTTTAAGAGTTAAGACATATTGAACAAGACCGCTGTGAAATTTATTATTCTCCTAACAACTGTCAAATGAATAATAAATCTCATGACTTCTATTTGCATGAACTCTTAATTCTGAGAGAATAATGGACCTGATCATGAGGTGTAGGTTGTTTTGATATATCAGGAGTGAAATCTAAAGTGACGGTCAAAACCTCAGTATGTTGGACAGCCACATTTAGTGTTGATGGAATATATATTCTCAAGATGGAATTCATAATCTCTTGATGGAGATATAAAATATTCCCTTGAGATAAGTTTAATGGGTTCAGTTATTCAGAGAGTTAGGCCTAACCACTTTAGTAAGAAATTACTAAAGTATATATTTATGAAATTGGATTTCATAAATATATAATGAATAACTTTAAAGGATTAAACCGGGTACTCAAGGATAAGATGTAATTTAAAAAGTGGCAGTCTACATTTATGACTTTGTGTTACTACGAATATTTTATGAAGGGTTACATGTATAATAAAGTCTTGAGATATAATTTATTAATAAGGCCTAGAGTGCAATTATACTTATATAGTGGTATTAAATATAATTAATGGTAACTTTGGACTTGTCAAGAGTTGACGGAAAAGCCCAAGGCCCATTGGAGCTAGTGTCTTATTGGTCCCTTTTGGTCTCACTCCAAGCCACACACTAAAGCCCAATTGGAAAGGCCTAATAAGCCAGCTCAATAAGATAATCAGTTAGTTATAAAGGGAGAAATATACAGAATTTTTATTAGTGAAAAAAATAAAAAACGGTGTGTGAGAGAGTGTGAGACATACTTTCATTCTCCCTTGAAAATTGATTGAGAGACCACACATCTTGGGCATAAAGTGAAATTGGAGTGAAGATTAAAAGTGTTCCTAAGTGCTTCTAATCTTTGTTTTGAATTTCTCCACACCAAGGTACGCTATCTTGTTCTTTAATTCTGAAATTTATGTAGTGCACGTTATCAATCATGAATGAAATAGATCCTTGTTTGTTACTTCCGCTATGTGTTTTGTATGAAATACAAAACCAGAAATTTTCCTTCATTTGGTATCAGAGCCAGGTTTTCATATCATCATTGTACAGCCTGTGATTGAGTTTTAGAATTTAAGAAAACTGTTATCTTTGTATCTTCGTGATGGCCATTGATATATGACTTTTGAATATGTATATATATATGTATATTGTATACCAAGAATTGTTATATACGGATGATTGAATATAAGGAATTGTTAAAGGATTCATTATAATGTACGGATTGCATATAAAGAATTGTTATAATAGAATGATTGAATCCATATATAAATATATATATATATATATATATATATATATATATATATATATATATATATATTGCAAGTGCGTGTGAATAGTGTCGTGTCCTGAAATGGTTATTGTTTGGTAGTAACTGTTTGTAACTCTAATATGGATGCACGGCTTGGACTTGTTCATGCACCGCTTGGCCCATTTTTTTTGCATGGCTTGGACTTTATCCAATTGCATGGAGTGGATGGCTTGGCTATTTAAAGTTTTTTATGTCTTGCATATTTTATGGCCAACTTACATGCACATATATATATATATATATATATATATATATATATATATATATATATAGGATTCCTTTTGCATATACTATCCGTATATATAAGATTATATATAATAATAATATATAATCTAATAATTATATATTACATATATTAATTTGTATATTATATTATAAATAATATAATATGGATTTTTATATGTAATAAGGGTTTTTTATTACATTATATATATTTATATATATTAATGCTAGGATAATGAAATTTATTCCTATTGAGATTAGGATTATATTTTCAACATGTCTAGCATTATTATGGTTCTTCATCTTAAAAACCTTTAATTTAAAATATCTAGTAGGAGAGAGATACAAGAGTTGGATCTCACAGCCTCCATTGTTAGTTCATAGTAGTGTGAAATTTATAATTTGTCTTTACCTCGAGCTTAGCATTCCATGCGGAGAGTATTTATTTCATGGTCCTACAAGATTGAATTTCCTAATTTATAGTGGTTTGATAAACACCTTGTCTTAGTTTCGAGCTTTGCATTCCATGCGGATGGTGTTTTATCATAGTACTACAAAATAAGCCTATTAAAGGGATGAAATGTGATTACACATGATTCTAGACAATAGTATACACTAGACTAAGTATTATAGTATCCCTATGCTGAGTTCTTACTATTATTACTTAGAGGCCAAATGTAAAATGGCATATTATTAGTTTTTTAATAAGAGTTATCATGATAGCCCTAATAATGAGAATAGTTCTCAATCAATCAAAGTATTTTATGTTCACTTTATGCTGAGTGATATTGAATATGAGGTTGGGTTGTCGTTGCATATATTATTTTATGGTTTTATTAAAGTTCCATATTATATGCTTATATACTAAATTGATAATGTCCAGTTTTCTTATTATATTCATATTTATTATTTTTAGATTTTATCATGGTATCATTTAGCCCACTTGTTTCTATTCTTAACCAAAACAAACTGACTAGATCCAACTATGTTGACTGGAAAAGAAATTTGGACATTATTCTTACTGTTAAAGAGCACAAATATGTGCTTACTCAACCATGTCCTACCTTTCCTTCATTAGATGCTCCTCTTGAGGAAAAACAGCGATATGATCGTTGGCAAAAATCTAATGAGATGGCCAAGTGCTATATCCTAGCATCTATCTTAAACTTTCTACAGCATCAAATGCAGGATGTAGAACTTGCTTCGGACATAATGCATAGTCTGAAGGAGATGTTTGGTGAGTAAGGCCGTTCTGCAAGGCAAGAAACCATGAGACAAATTTATAATACCAAAATGGCTACAGGAAGTTCAGTGAAAGAGCATTGTCTTAGGATGATTGCTAATCTGAACACATTAGAAGTTTTAGGTACCGACATTGATGGAAAATCCCAAATGGATATGATACTCCAGTCACTACCAGAATCATTCAAGGAATTCAGACTCAATTATAATATGAACAAAAAGATTTATTCTTTGTCGAAATTAATGAATGAGTTAGTGGCGGCGGAAGGCATCCTCGGTACTTCTAGTGTTGAAGCCAATGTGGGTGAAGCTTCTACTTCTCAACCTAAGTTGAAAGGCAAGGGTAAGAAGAAGAAGAAGAAGAAGAAGAAGAAGAAGAAGAAGGACTTCACTAAGAATGATGGTAAACAAATTGCCTTAGGGGTTGAAAACAAAGGAAAGAAAACCAAAGGAAAGTGTTTCCATTGTGGTGAGAAAGGACATTGGAAGAGGAATTGTCCAACATTCAAGGCTGCCAAGAATAAGGGTATAAAAAGTTCATTTCTTCTTGAAATATGTTTGGTACAGAATCCAACGGATTCCTGGTGTATGGATTAAAGTTGTACTAATCATATCTGCAATTCTTTGCAGGGGTTCCAAGAGACTAGAAAGTTGAATGAGGGAAAACTATTTCTTACTTTGGTTGATGGAAGCAAGATTCCAGTTGAAACTGTTGGAGTGTTTAATTTGTGTTTTAAGTCTAGAGTTTTAATATTGGAAGACTGTTTGTATGTACCTAATGTTCGTAGGAATTTAATTTCTGCAACTTACTTAAGTAAACATGGATATTGTGTTATCTTGAAAGACAATATTGTAATAAAGAAGGATAATGTGTTTATCTGTTCTGGCAATATTGTAGATGGTCTTTATATTTTAACTCCTGATAAGCATGAATTATATAATTCTGAATTAGATAGTAGCTCTCATGTAAAATCATTAAAGAGAAAGTTTCCTTCTACTAGTGATGCATATCTATGGCACTTGTGTTTAGGTCATATTAATTCAAGTAGGATTCAAAGACTAATCAAAGATGGACTTTTATAGCCCATGGACTTTGATAGTTTTCTAGTTTGCGAATCTTTTCTAGAAGGTAAGATGATCAAACGACCTTTTAATGCAAATGGTAGAAAAGCCCAAGATTTGCTAGAACTAGTACATTCAGATGTATGTGGTCCTATGTCAATCCAAGCAAGAGGTGGCTATGAGTATTTCATTACTTTCACTGATGATTACTCTAGATTTGGTTATGTGTATCTAATGAAACGAAAGTCCGAAGCCTTTGAAAAGTTCAAAGAGTTTAAGGTTGAAGTTGAGAATCAATTAGGTAAACACATAAAGGCCATTCGATCTGATCGAGGTGGCGAATACCTTCTTGGTGATTTCAAGGATTACTTGACTGAAAATGGGATTATATCCAGTTGACTGCACCTGGAACTCCACAACAAAATGGTGTAGCAGAAAGAAAGAATAGGACTCTTTTAGATATGGTTAGGTCCATGTTGAGTTATTTGACTCTACCAATTTCTATTTGGGGATATGCCTTAAAAATACTGCAATGTATCTTTTAAATTTAGTACCTTCAAAGTCTATTCCTAAAACACCTGTAGAGTTGTGGAATGGGCGTAAGCCTAGTATGAGACATCTCCACATTTAGGGTTGTCCAGCACATGTGTTGAAAGGAAAGTGACAGTTACAGTCTAAAACAGAAATGGTATTTTTTGTAGGGTATCCAAAAGGAACAGTTGGAGGTTTATTCTATGGTCATAAAGATAATAAAGTGTTTATTAGCACAAATGCCAAATTCTTGGAAAGTGACTATATGAATAATTTTACTTCTAGAAGTAGAGTTGTCTTGGCTGAAATGAATGAACCTGTAGTTGAACAACCAATAGATGAAACTAGGGATGATGTGACTATATTAGATACACCACAAGATACTACTCATAAGATGTCTAGTACACAGGTGCCTCGTCGTAGTGGGAGAATTATTCAGCTTCCTATAAGATTCATAGGTTTGGGAGAAACTTATGAGGCTATCTCAGAAGAAGTTGAATCGGATCCTTACACTTATGATGAAACAATGAATGATATAGATGCACATTATTGGGTCTAAGCTATGAAATCTGAATTGAATTCTATGGATTCCAATCATGTATGGGATCGTGTAAAAACGCCTAACGGCATTAAACCTATTGGTTGCAAATGGGTTTACAAGAGGAAGAGAAGGATAGATGGAAAGGTTGAAACCTTTAAAGTAAGACTAGTGGCGAAAGGGTATACACAGAAAGAAGGTATTGATTATGATGAAACTTTTTCACCAGTAGCCCTGCTTAAATCTATCAGGATTCTCTTATCCATTACTGCTCATTATAATTATGAGATTTGACAAATGGATGTCAAAACTGCATTTCTTAATGGCAATTTTGAAGAAGAAATATACATGTTGCAACCAGAAGGTTTCATTAGCAAAGAACCAAGAGCATATGGTGTGCAAGTTGAATAAGTCCATTTATGGACTTAAATAAGCATCTAGGTCATGGAATATCAGATTTGATCAAACAATCAAGTCATTTGGTTTTGAACAAAATCTTGATGAACCATGTGTGTACAAAAGACATCGAGTCAAAGTAGTAATATTCCTAGTGCTTTATGTTGATGATATTCTGCTTATTGGGAATGATGTAAGGGTAATGTCATCGGTTAAGGTTTGGTTGTCAAGCCAATTTGATATGAAGGACTTGGGTGAGGCTAACTTTATTCTCGGGATCAAGTTTTGGCGAGATCGCAAGAATAAGATGTTGGGCTTATCACAAGCTAGATATATAGATAAGGTTTTAGAACAGTTTAGCATGTAAAACTCCAAGAAAGGATTGCTTCCTTTTAGACATGGAGTTCCTCTGTCTGATGACCAAAGACCTAAGACTCAAAAGGAAGAAAATATGATGAGACAAGTTTCTTATGCTTCTGCAGTGGGAAGTCTCATATATGTCATGCTTTGTACTAGACCAGATATTTGTTATTCAGTTGGCATGGTCAGCCGATATCAATCAAATGTAGGACCAAAATATTGGCAAGCTGTAAAGCATATTCTCAAGTATCTTAGGAGAATGAAAGATTATATGCTTGTTTACCATAGTGAGGATTTGATTCCCATTGGCTATACAGATTCAGACTTTCAGTCAGATCTAGATTTCAAAAAATCCACTTCAGGATGAGTTTTCACCTTGGGAGGTAGAGCCATAAGTTGGAAGAGTGTTAAGAAATTTTGTATTGCGGACTCCACCATGGAAGTCGAGTACGTTGCTGCTCGTGAAGCAGCAAAGGAGGCTGTTTGGCTCAAGAAATTCTTTTCTGATCTTGGTGTTATGAGAATGGAACAAGTTTTCATCACATTGTTTTGCGACAATAGTGGAGCGGTTGCACAATCCAAAGATCCAACGAGTCACAAGAAAGGAAAGTACATTGAAAAGAAGTACCACATCATTCGAGACATTATTGCTTGGGGAGATGTTGTGGTAGCAAAGATTGAAAGTGCAAATAATCTAGCAGATCCTTTTACCAAAGCCTTGCCTCAAAGGACTTTTGAGTCACATTTGGAAGTAATGGGAGTTAGATTAGTGCACAATAGTCTTTAGGACAAGTGGGAGATTGTTAGGATATGTGCACTAAAATCCTATTGTATGATACTACGTATGATATTATGTATGACATGATGTATGACTTAATATTGTGATTGATAAAGTTATTTTATTATTATCTAAAATAATAGTAACATGAATATGAGACATTATCATATAGTCCATGAGATGCATTGTATGTGATTTATGTGAAAAGTCACAGAAGATGTAAATCATAAGTTCTTTGTAAACTCAAAATTTATAGTTCGTAGTCGGTGATGAAATTGGGCATTTCATCTGCGAAAACTATAATGTATCAACTAAGATGATTTATCTTGATCATGGAAGTGAAGACTTCTAGTTGATATGTTGATATATTTTAAGAGTTAAGACATATTGAATAGGACCACTGTAAGATTTATTATTCTCCTAACGACTATCAAATGAATAATAAATCTCACGACTTTTATTTGCATGAACTTTTAATTCTAAGAGAATAATGAACTTGATCATAAGGTGTAGGTTGCTTTGATATATCAGAAGTGAGATTTAAAGTGACGGTCAAAATCTCAGTATGTTGGGCAGCCACATTTAGTGTTAATAGAACACATATTCTCAAGATGGAATTCATAGTCTCTTGATGGAGATATAAAATATTCCCTTGAGATAAGTTTAATGGGTTCAATTATTCAGAGAGTTAGGCCTAACCACTTTAGTAAGAAATTACTAAAGTATATATTTATGAAATTGAATTTCATAAATATATAATGAATAATTTTAAAGGATTAAACCGGGTACTCAAGGATAAGATTTAATTTACAAAGTGGCAGTCTACATTTATAAATTTATGTTACTACGAATATTTTATGAAGGGGTTGCATGTATAATAAAGTTTTGGGATATAATTTATTAATAAGGCTAGAGTGCAATTATATTTATATAGTGGTATTAAATATAATTAATAGTAACTTTCGACTTATCAAGAGTTGACGGAAAAGCCCAAAGCCCATTGGAGCTAGTGTCTTATTGGTCCCTTTTGGTCCTACTCCAAGCCACACACTAAAACCCAATTGGAAAGGCCCAATAGGCTAGCCCAATTAGATAATCATTTAGTTATAAAGGGAGAAATATATAGAATTTTTATTAGTGAAAAAAATAAGAAACGGTGTGTGATAGTATGTGAGACATACTTTCATTCTCCCTTGAAAACTGATTAAGAGACCACACATCTTGGGCGTAAAGTGAAATTGGAGTGAAGATTAAAAGTGTTCCCGAGTACTTCTAATCTTTGTTTTGAATTTCTCCACACCAAAGTACGCTATCTTGTTCTTAAATTCTGAAATTTAAGTAGTGCACGTTATCAATCATGAATGAAATAGATCCTTATTTGTTGCTTCCGCTACGTGTTTTGTATGAGATACAAAACCAGAAATTTTCCTTCAGATATGTTATAGTCTTCACAAATGAAATACTCAATTTCATCATCGACTACAAACTAAACTTCTAAGTTTACAAAGTACTTGTGATTTATATCTTTTGTGACTTTTTACATAAATCACATACTATGCATCTCATGGATTAAGATAATGTCTTATTATTTCATTTATAGATAGTCTCATATAATTAAACAATTTAATTATTTATGACATGCCAATAAAATGAATTTTAGGGCATAAACCCCAACAATTAGATGCTCCTCTTGAGTAAAAACAGCGATATGATCGTTGGTAGAAATCTAATGAGATGGCCAAGTGCTATATCTTAACATCTATCTCAAATGTTCTACAACATCAAATGCAGGATATAGAACTAGCTTCGGACATCATGCTAAGTCTGAAGAAGATGTTTGGTGAGCAAGACCATTCTGCAAGGCCGTTCTGCAGGTAAGAAACCATGAGACAAATTTATAATACCAAAATGGCTGCAGGAAGTTCAGCAAGGGAGCATTGTCTTAGAATGATTGCTAATCTGAACACATTCGAAGTTTTAGGTGCTGACATTGATGAAGAATTCCAAGTGGATATGATACTCCAGTCACTATCAAAATCATTCAAGGAATTTAGACTCAATTATAATATGAATAAAAATATTCATTCTTTGTTTGAATTAATGAATGAGTTAGTGGCGGCGGAAGGCATGCTTGGTACTTCTAATGTTGAAGCCAATGTGGGTGAAGCTTCTACTTCTCAACTTAAGTCGAAAGGCAAGGGTAAAAAGAAGAAGAAGGACTCCACCAAGCAAGATAGTAAACAAATTGCCTTAAAGGTTTCTGACAAACGAAAGAAAACTAAAGGAAAGTGTTTCCATTGTGGTGAGAAAGGATATTGGAAGAGGAATTGTCCAAAGTTCAAAACTGCTAAGAATAAGGGTATGAAAAGTTCATTTCTTCTTGAAATATGTTTGGTACAGAATCCCACGAATTCCTAGTGTCTGGATTGTTGTACTAATCATGTCTGCAATTCTTTGCAAGGGTTTCAGAAGACCAGAAAATTGAATGAAGGAGAATTGTTTCTTACTTTGGCTGATGGGAGCAGGATTCCAGTTGTAGCTGTTGGTGTTGTTAATTTATGCTTTGAGTCTAGGGTTTTATATTGGAAGACTATCTTTTTGTATATAATGTTCGTAGGAATTTAATTTCTGCAACTTATTTAGGGAAATATGGATATTGTATTATCCTAAAAGACAATATTGTAATAAAGAAGAATAAAATGTTTATCTGTTCTGGCAATATTGTAGATGGTCTTTGTATTTTAACTCCTGATAAGCATGAATTATACAATTCTAAATTAGATAGTAGCTCTCATGTAAAATCATTAAAGAGAAAGTTTACTTTTACAAATGATGCATATCTTTGGCACTTGCGTTTGGGTCATATTAATTCAAATAGGATTTAAAGACTAATCAAAGATGGACTTTTTATAGCCCATGGACTTTAATGAATTTCCTATTTGCGAATCTTGTTTGGAAGGTAAAATGACTAAACGACCTTTTAATGCAGAAGGTAGAAGAGCTCAAGAGTTGCTTGAATTAGTTCATACAGATGTATGTGGTCCTATGTCAACCCAAGCAAAAGGAGGTTATGAGTATTTCATCATTTTTACGAATGATTACTCAAGATATGGTTATGTGTACCTAATGAGACGGAAGTCCAAAACTTTGAAATGTTCAAAGAGTTTAGGGTTGAAGTTGAGAATCAATTGGGTAAACGCATAAAGGCCATTCGATCTGATCGAGGTGGCGAATACCTTCTAGGGAATTTCAAGGATTACCTAATTCAAAATGGGATTGTCTCCCAATTGACTGCACCTAGAACTCCTCAACAAAATGGTGTAGCAGAAAGAAAGAATAGGACTCTTTTAGAAATGGCTAAGTCCATGATGAGTTACTTAACTTTACCAATTTCTTTTTGGGGATATGCCTTAGATACAGCAATACATCTTTTAAATTTAACTCCATCAAAATCTATTCCCAAAACATCCATGAAATTGTGGAGTGGGCGTAAGTTTAGTATGAGATATCTCCACATTTGGGGTTGTCCAACACATGTACTAAAAGGGAAGTCTGATAAGTTGGAACCAAAATCAGAATTATGTTTGCTTATAGGTTATCCAAAAGAAACTAGGGGTTATTTATTCTATAGTTGAAATGATAACAAAGTTTTTGTTAGTACAAATGCTAAATTTTTGGAAATTGACTATATGAATAATTTTACTCCTAAAAGTAGAGTTGTATTGGTTGAAATGAATGAATCTGTAAATCAACAACCATTGGATAAAACTAGGGATGATGTGGCTGTATTGGATGAGGTACAAGAAGACAAAAAGAGAAAGAAATGTTTTGAAAATACTGAAGAACACATGAGGGAAAGGACCTATTTGTTCTTTTCTTTCGAAATCTAATCAGTCAAGTACCGATCGGGTACCAATCGAGCCAAGCCGAAGCTTTCCTTTAAAATTTTTAAAACTTTCGATCGGTCGAAAATTGGATTCGATCAATCAAAAAATAGATTCAATTGATCGAGCACCAATCGAGCATCAATCGAACCAGGCAGAATCAAGCTTTAAAAATTAGGACATTTTTGATCGGTTGAAAAACACACTCAATCAATCGAAAATCTGGAAAAATTGAAATTTTGAAAAACAGCAAAAGTTTTATGCCTAAAAAACTCAAACTAACTTATTTCATGAAAACTAACTTATTTCATAAATGAAATGCATGAGTATGAGTTTAAAAGTTTTTCAAAAATACTTGATTTCAACCCAGATCTTCCCTAACAAGATTACGACACATTTTGTCCCCAAAATTCAATCAATGAATATATTTTGTATCAAAATCAAGAAATATATAATCTTGGATGGTCAAACCAAATTCACACACAATTTCATGTACTAAGTGTTGGAGCATTTTAATATTAGATAATTAAAAATGAATAAATGTTATAACATAAATGTAAAGATGTGGGAGTGAATATGGAAGATAAGGAGTTAGTGAAAATGTTTAATCCCACATTGAAAAGGAGAGAGACTATTTTGTTCTTTTTAATTGTGGTAATTAATGGACTAACATGAATTGTCTTAGATATTGGTCTAGATACGTGCACAATGGGGAGATGAATGGTGGAGGTGTAAAAAATGGAAATGAATCAGCTTCTTGGATCCTCCTACTTGTAAAGGCGCCTAATGACATTAAACATGTTAGTTGCAAATGGATTTACAAGAGGAAGAGAGGGATAGATGAAAAGGTTGAAACCTCTAAAGCAAAGCTAGTGGCGAAAGGGTATACACAGAAAGAAGGTATTGATTATGATGAAACTTTTTCACTAGTAGCCATGCTTAAATCTATCAGAATTCTCTTATACATTGCTGCTCATTATGATTATGAAATTTGACAAATGGATGTCAAGACTGCATTTCTCAATGGCAATCTTGAAGAAGAAATCTATATAATGCAACCGGAAGGTTTCATAGCAAAGAACCAAGAGCATATGGTATGCAATTGGAAAAAGGTCCATTTATGGACTTAAGCAAGCATCTAAGTCATAGAACATTAGATTTGATCAAGCAATCAAGTCATTTGGTTTTGAACAAAATCTTGATGAACCATGTGTGTACAAAAGACATCGAGATAAAGTAGTAATGTTCCTAGTGCTTTATGTTGATGATATTCAACTCATTGGGAATGATGTAGGGGTAATGTCATTGGTTAAAGTTTGGTTGTCAAGCCAATTTGATATGAAGGACTTGGGTGAGGCTAATTTTATTCTAAGGATCAAACTTTGGCGAGATCACAAGAACAAGATGTTAGGCTTATCACAAGCTAGATATATAGATAAGATTCTAGAATGGTTTAGCATGCAAAACTCCAAGAAAGGATTCTTCCTTTCAGACATGGAGTTCCTTTGTCTGATGACCAAAGGCCTAAGACTCAAGAGGAAGAAAATAATGTGAGACAAGTTCATTATACTTCTACAGTGGGAAGTCTCATGTATGTCATGCTTTGTACTAGACCAAATATTTGTTATTCAGTTGGCACGGTCAACCGATATTAATCAAATCCAAGACCAAAACATTGGCAAGTTATATAACATATTCTCAAGTATCTATGGAGAACGAGAGATTATATGCTTGTTTACCATAGTGAGGATTTGATTCCCATTGACTATACAGATTCAGATTTTCAATCGGATCTAGATTTCAGAAAATCCACGTCAAGTTGTGTATTCACCATGGAAGTGGAGCCATAAGTTGAAGGAGTGTTAAGCAATCTTGTATTGCGGACTCCACCATGGAACCTGAATATGATGCTGCTTGTGAAGCAGCAAAGGAAACTATTTGGCTCAAGAAATTCCTTTTTGATCTTGGTGTTGTGAGAATAGAGCAAGCTCTTATCACATTATTTTGTGACGATAGTGGAGCGGTTGCTTAATCCAAAAATCCAAGAAATCACAAGAAAGGAAAACACATTAAGAGAAAGTACCACATCATCCAAGACATTGTTACTCGTGGAGATGTAGTGGTAGCAAAGATTGAAAGTGCAAATAATCTAGCAGATCCCTTTACCAAAACCTTGCCTCAAAGAACTTTCAAGTCACATTTGGAAGCAATGGGAGTTAGATTAGTGCACAATTGTCTTTAGAGCAAGTGGGAGATTGTTAGGATTAGTGCCCTTAAATCCTATTGTACGATACTATGTATGATATTATGTATGACATTATGTATGACATTGTGTATGACTTAATATTCTGATTAATAAAATTGTTTTATTATTATCTAAAATAATGGTAACATGAATATTGAGACATTATCATATAGTTCATGAGATGCATAGTATGTGATTTATGTGATTTAGTTACAGAAGATATAAGTCACAAGTTCTTTGTAAATTCAGAATTTATAGTTCGTAGTCGATGATGATATTAGGCATTTCATCTGCGAAGATTATAACTTATCAACTTAGATGATTTGTCTTGATCATGGAAGTTGAGACTTCTAGTTGATATGTTTTTAAGAGTTAAGACATATTGAACTGAACCGCTGTGAGATTTACCATTTTTTTAACGACTGTCTAATGAATAATAAATCTCACGACTTTTATTTGCATGAACTCTTAACCCTGAGAATAATGAACCTGATCATGAGGTGTAGGTTGCTTTGATATATCAGGAGTGAGATCTAAAGTAATGGTCAAAACCTCAGTATGTTAGCCACATTTAGTGTTGATGGAACATATATTCTTAAGATGGAATTTATAATCTCTTAACGGAGATATAAAATATTCCATTGAGATAAGTTTAATGAGTTTGGTTATTCAGAGTGTTAGGCCTAACCACTTTAATAAAGCATTACTAAAGCATATATTTATGAAATTGGATTTCATAAATATATAATGAATAACTTAAAGGATTAAACCGGGTACTCAAGAATTAAGATGTAGTAATTTTCAAAGTGGCAATCTATATTTTATGACTTTGTATTATTATAAATATTTTATGAAGAAGTTGCATGTACAATAAAGTTTTGGGATATACTTTATTAAAAAGTCCTAGAGTGCAATTATATTTATATAGTGGTATTAAATATAATTAATGGTAACTTTGGATTTGTCAAAAGTTAACGGAAAAGCCTAAGGCCTATTGGAGCTCGTGTTTTATTGGTCCATTTTGGTCCCACTCCAAGCCACACACTAAAGCCCAATTGGAAAGACCCAATAGGTCAGCCCAATTAGATAATCAGTTAGTTATAAAGGGAGAAACATACAGAATTTTTATTAGTAATATAAAAAATGGTGTGTATGTGAGAGTGAGACACACTTTCATTCTCCCTTGAAAAACTGATTGAGAGACCACACATCTTGGGCGTAAAGTGAAATTGGAGTGAAGATTAAAAGTATTCCCGAGTACTTCAATCTTTGGTTTTGAATTTTACCACACTAAGGTACACTATCTTGTTGTTAAATTCTGAAATTTACATAGTGCATGTTATCAATCATAAATGAAATAGATCCTTATTTGTTGCTTTCGCTATGTGTTTTGTATGAGATATAAAACCAATTTTTTTCCTTCACTGAATCCTTTTGAGCGAGCTCTAGGGTTCCCTCTCTTACCTTCTTGTGAAAAAGCCTACGAAGGGTCCAGTAGTCCTTTGTGGAGTGCTTGACATAATTATGAATTCTGCAAAACAAGGGGTTCTTCCTTTCTTCCTCAGTTGGTGGCTTGGACACGGTAAATGACCTAACAATTCCATCCCCAATCCATTTGTCCAGGACATGGTTCAATTCTTCTGTGGTACATGAGATTACTGGTGGTTCCTCGAACACTTTCCTATCGAGCCTCTTCCTTTTTTCTCCCATTGATGCTGTCATGGCTTAGGGTACTGGCACCCTCTTTGTCCTCATGGTCTGTGATGTCCTTGTAGTTCTTTGCAGCAAGTCCGCAAACTGGGTTATGTATAAATTCTCAAGGTTGAGCCTGTAATCAAAGAGCATGTTGGATATGCAAGTTTCCATGAGCTCCTTCTTCTTGTGATCTCCATAGTAGTCCAGGGAAACATCTTCAAATCTCTTAATGTATTGGATAAGATCCTCTCCAGGCCTTTGCCTAACTATTTGAAGGCTTTGGAAGGTGACCATGTCTTCACTCGGGTAATATTTCGTGCAAAACCTCTCCATCATTTTGTCCTAGGTCTTAATGGACCTAGGCTTCAGGTTGGTGTACCACGTATATGCTTTGTCCACTAGGGATTTAACAAACTCCCTTAGGCACAGCTCTCTGCCCCTGCGTAAGGTCCCATAGTATGGATAAACCTGCTCACGTGTTCCGCAACACTCCAATTTCTTCCATCAAAAGGATGGAACTTCGGGGGTTCATATCCTTTAGGATACGGTTTCCTAAGGAATCTGGCAGAATAGGGGATCCCGAGAAAATTTCTTGGGGATCCTTGAGAGTTTTTCCCTCTCCTGCTTCAAGAGGGCATTGACATCTGTTAATGTCAGATATTGGGGGTTAGCTCCCCCTCTTATTGCTGACCTTCCCTCAGGTTGGGCTCTGTCCTAGTTGACCCCAGGGGGGATGTTATCCCTAATTTCCTGAGTCCTACCTTCTTTGAGGAGACAAATCTCTTGCTGCAGATCCTTTAGCATTCCTGCCATTCAAACCACAGGGTCTAGTTCTTGTCTTGTGTGCCTTTGCCCTGATACAACTTCCTGTTCTACCATAGGCACCTCGTTTCTTTGTCTGGATTTAGATGCCGCAGGTGGCACATTGATACCTTTGCTATTCCTTACTCTTGAAGACATGCTCTACGAAGGGACTGCTTTTTCCCTATTCTTTACCCAGTCCCCAACGGAGTCGCCAAAATGTGAGGGTCCCTTTTTTGACAGTGTCCAGGCCCAAATTTAAGCAAGGACTTAGGGCCCTCTTGTTGTAGTTCGAAGGAACTGAGCTTGGCTCACCGCAACTAAATAGGCTGTTTACAAACCAAGTGGTGCACAGGGCAAGGCTCCTACAATACGCATACACTAGCAAGTGAGAATATATGTATTGCACAATAAGAAAAAAGCAAAAGAAGGAAAGGTAATAAAGAAAAAAATAATAATTGCTAGGGATCCTCAAATCAATAAGAAATACTTCATTAGTTTCCTTAATTATGGATTACAATGTGCTTACCAAGTCGTGATACAAGGTCTAAATGAGCTCAAAAATTACAGACTTAGATTGCTATTTAAACCTCTAAGACTTGCAAAGTTTGAATCCTTTTGAATTCAAGTATTATCCTATAGTGGTTGTTTTTGGGATACTAGGAGATATTTCCTCATTTTCTTAGAGTTTTGACAAAGTTTTATGATTCTATTATGATTTCACTATTGATGAATCATGCCTTTCATTGTTGCTGCTTCTTTTTTTTATAGTGTCACCTCAAGGCTCCGGGGTACCACTGGTTCCCTCTCTTTGCTTTCCTGGATAACAGAGCCCGTAGCGTGCCAACAGCTTTGGTGGCCGACCCATTCCTTGTTTCTCATAATTCTCTTCTTTTGGTGCTTTTTCTCCAAAAGCCCCTCGCTGACCTTCCATTCCAAGGTATCCTCGGGGGAGCTGACCTTCAACTTCACTTCTTCCGAGGTTTCTTTATCTTCCTTTTTTTTCAGACTTAGCCTTTTGGCCACCCCTCCTTTTTGTCATTTTTTTCCCAGTGAGCCAAGTCCTTCTCTTCCAAATCGAAGGTTTTCCCAGCTACTTCCCTTAATAGTTCGTCATTCTGGGTTCCCCGAGGTATCGACCTTTTGCTCATGAGTTGTTGCTCTCCAAGCCCTCTGGTTTCATGCTACATCACTGAGTGCTTGAGAATGACATATCTATCCTTCGCTCCTTGTGCCTTTTGGTTCCCCTTTTGAGCTGTCTTAGTCCCTCTTTGGCCATGCTGCATGCTCCAAGGATCCCAGGCCCTTGGCAGTCTCCGAGATCCCAGCCCAGCTCTTTCTACTAGACTCTCCTTGGTCCTTTGATCTTGGCAGCCTGAGCCCTTTTCTTTCTTCCCTTTGTTTCATGGATTCTAAAACCGTCCCCTTCATAGATCTTGGGCCTCAAATCCATTGGGCTTACCATCTTTTTTTTTTTGTGAGCCCAACCTTTTTTTTCTCAATTTTACTTTCCATGGGTTGGCTTAATGTGCTATTTCTTTGGGCCTTGTGTCATGATTTTTTAGACCTTAACAACTGTCACGACCCAAATCCATGGAACATGGAATTAGATGCATGACTAACCTATTGAACTTATATAACCCAATAAACATAATTGATCCAAAATAAATTTAAAATTCCAAAAAAACAAAGTACTCTTAAAAACCTCTTACAAAAATATAAACTCCACAAAATCGAAAATAATCTCCACTATGTAAAATATGAATTACAAAATAAAGGTAACTGAAATTCTATAAGTCTTCAAGTAATACTTAAGTCGCCTACAACTTCCACGCTCTACCTTGCACCTTATAAAGTGATCCAAAGGTTCTATATTTTTATGGAACGACCTAAGGAAAAGCACTAGTCACATATGTGTTATATCTCAAAAGGACTAGTCACAATTGAGGCTCCTTGTAGTTGTTAATAAAGCCTAGTTCAACCCAGTAAATACCCGATGTGGGACTCATCACACACCCATACACATCACACAATCAATCAAATTGGGGCATCACAATCTCCTCCACTTAAATCCCTAACGTCCTCATTAGGACCCACTTTGTGGGATAGTGTCTTTGAGCCCACATGGGGTTACCGAGCCAGCTCTAATACCATATGGAACAAACCTGAAATCACCCATATAATATTAAATTGAAAATGAACAAGACAATTACAATTTCAATACTATTTCAAACCTCATTTCGATTTATCTATTGGAATGAAATATTTCAATACTAGCGTATCTTTTTGAAGTTTCCACTAAAATCCTAAATACCAATAAAGTTTTATATATATTACAAAATTTATATCTTAATTCTGTATGACATAATATTATAGCATATCAAATTATTAAAAATCTATTAAGTACATTCTTAGTATCATCATCACATAATAGTATAAAACTCTACTACCATCCAAAAGTATAGCCCCTGTCGTAAGGATGGATGAAACTGATTGTTTTTGATATCCTACGTGACAAAACCAAAATAATGGAGTATTAGAAGCAAATACCACATTCTCTTATGCCTGAAACAAATACCAAGCATAACAAACTACAATGGAAACGTGATTCATTTTACCAACCAAAAAGAACCAAATTGTTGATGTTCAATTATCATGTACTTCAAGCATTTTATCATGTAAGTGTAACATCCATTGGGGAAAAAACTATCAACAAAATGGAGCTCCAACAGAGAACAAGTCAAATAGATATCCAATGGCATGATGGAAAGTTAGCAATACTATTCCTCATTGTTAAATAACAGTTTAATAACAAAAGAATTTATAGCTTAATTCCCATTTAGCTCCAAATCTCTCTCTCTTATATATATATATATAAGAATTCCTATTCTTGGAGTTTACTCGTTTGAGATATGGTCCAACGCGATATAGTCTTTTAGTACGATAATAACTCTTATGCTTTGTGGTCTAATGCTAATGGTGAAAAGGTGAGTGCTTGGGATGATTTTTGGCTTCCTTTTGGTCCCCTTCGGCGCCGAATTGAAAGGCATCTTGTTGAAGGAGAGGACAAACTATCAGTGAAGATGTTGCTGGACAATAGGAGTTTGATATCCATTAATCTCCCTGAGAGAATTTCACAAGAAATTCAAGGCATTTCGGTCAATGTTAACCCAAATCAAGAGGTCATCCTTGTTATATGGATCATTTTCTCTTAAATCAACTTATCTTATCGCTAAAGGTTTAAACTTACTAAACCTTGAGATTAATCCCAGCCAATGGGTGTGGAAATCCAGTATGTCGCCAAGAATCAAATTTTTCCTCTGGCTGTGTTCATCGCAACATCTCCACCCGGGAAGTTCTTGGTTCAAGATTTTTTAACCTTGATACGACTTGTGAGTTATGAGTTGTGTGGTTTGGCTCCAGAAACTATCCTTCACACCCTTCGAGACTATGGGGATGGCAAGGAGAGTTTGGCATGACCTGGGCATAGGTGAGGCAAATCTGGAATGTTTTAGTCTTCCCTTAGTGGACTGGTTAGAGACATATTGTAGTTCTGCTGATTTCTACCCTAGACCCCTTATTCCTTGGAAAATCCTGTTTCCCCAAACCATTGGGATCATTTGGCTTCAACGAAACGAGGTTGTTTTCCAAGCCAAGAGTATGGAGATCGGTACGTGTGCCCTCTGCATTAAGACAAGTGCTGAGTTCTATGCTATATTGCCAAATAGTCTGATTAAGCCGAATAGAACCCAGATTCAGGTGAAATGGAGCAAGCCCGAAAAGGGATGGGTAAAATTGAACACGGACAGATCCGTTTATGGGAATCCTAAGAAGGCCGAAGGAGGTGGTATCCTTTGGAACAGTGCAAGGGACTGGGTTGCTGGGTTTGTGAAGAAGTTTGGGAATATCTCCAGTATCATGGCTGAGCTTTGAGCGTTTAAGGAAGGCCTCATTATGGCCAAGCAATTGGGAATAGAGAATATTTGTGTAGATCTAGATGCTGAATTTCTTGTATACCTTATCACTAAACTGTCCATTGTAAATCTTAATTTAGAACCCTCTTGTCTAATTGCAGGAACCTGATGAAGTTGTACCCTAACTGCTCTGTGAAACATGTATATAGGAAAGCTAATAGCTGTACTGACAGATTAGCTAGGATGGGAGCTGAGCTTTACTTCAAACCATCTCTTTTTGTATAACCCACCGCTTGTGGTGGTTGATTTGCAGGCCACAAACAAAGCTAGCCATGTTTGTAATAGACTTGTTATTCCTTAATTAATATCATGCCTCATATAACCAAAAAAAAAAAAAAGTGTGGATCCCACGTTTTTTGATAACTTAGTTATGAGTTTTAGATCATATCACTCAAAACACTTTTAAACCAAACAGGCCCTAAGCCATCGGGCTCCTGGCAAGCTCAAGGACAGCTTGAATTGTACATTGTATTCATATATAGCGTGACTGAATTATATGCTTATATGCATATATAACGTGATTGAGGTCAGAGTTCCTTTCAATAGTTTACTTTATCCAACACTTTGCTTGTATAAGTTAATCTGATGGTAAACACTGTTTTAACACCCTTCAACACACCTGAAAAATATTAAATTCAATATCTCCAAAATTGATATTTTGTGTGGGCTCGATGCCAGCGTAGTCTCTTTGAGTGGGCTCGATGTTGGGGGTTTACTAGTTGTTCTTCTCTCTCTATGTTTATGTCCTCTCTTAGCTTTTCTCTTTACTAGCTTTTCTCTTGTTGTTCATCATCATGAACTTCTTGTATGCTTTCTTTTTTATCTTTTATAAAACTTTCTGATTACTTATCAAAAAAAATATTTTGTGTGCTTACTTTTTGATAGGTACTTATCACAGAGGTAGTCAATCTAATTGTAATCTAATTGTATTCAAAATTGATATCAGAGAAACAGAGATAGTCAATCTAATTTGTAATTACTAATTTTGTATTGTGTCCGTTTGACATTTTTGTAATACTGCAGAAGAAGCTGTACCATAGTTGGTCTGCAGAAGAAGCTATACCATTGTAAAAGTGGGTGTTTGCAATATGTTTAAAAGAAAAAATAGATCAAATACAAAAAATGTAATGGTTTGTTGATAAGGGCTTCAAAATCATTTTCTTGTTTATTTGATTTACTTGCTCAACACAGCCGCTCTATCATTACCTGGCACATTGCCAAAACCTGATATGTGCAATATATGACTAAAATGTTAATCATTCTTCCATAACAACTAAAAAAACAATCATTGTTACCTGGCACATTGCCAAAACTTGATATATGCTATGACCAAAATATTAATAATTCTTCCATAACAGTTAACAACACAACCACTCTGTCATTACTTGGCACATTACCAAAACCTGAAATATGCAATATATGACCAAAATGATATTCATTCTTCCATAACAACTAACAATACACCCATTAAAAAAAAAAAAAAATCACCTGGCACATTGCCAAACTTGATATATGCAATACATGACCAAAATGTCATTCTTCCATAACAACTAACAATACAATCACTGTCATCACTTGGCACATTGCTAAAATTTGATATATGCAATATATGACCAAAATATTAATAATTCATTTTGATATTCAAAAAATCGAATTTTGATATTCATTTTTTAAAAAAGAAGGATAAGAAGAAACAAAATTTGAGTGCAAAAAGATCAATTATATTGGTAAGAAGAAATAATAAGTGGAAGTTATTGGATAGAGTTGTAGCAGTAAGAATAAAAGACTACTTTTGAAACTTTGATATCCCTATACTATATATGTTATTCAGTCAAAAACAAGCAAAGAGGATATACGAAATTGAAAGGGAAAATGGAAAAGAGACGGACCTCGGCTTGTTACTCAAAATTCTCACCAGGAGTGTCAGCTACCTCTTTCTCGGCCACAGCGGCAGCCTTGCACCGCAATGCAAACTGGTGGTTTCTTCTCTCATACTTCCACTTCAACCCAGAAGAAGAAAAGTGCTTTCTGAGACCATTTTGTGGCACAAAGGCAGTTGTGAGATTTAAAACCTTGTTCCTATTGCTGTTTCTCAGTAAAAATGAGGATGTTAAGGGAAGTGAAGCAAGAGATGCAGTAGCTAGGCTTCTACTCAGCACTGGAGCCATTGAAAACCCCTTTCTTCTAAATTCTAATTCCTAGTGATCAACAAATTTAACCTAGTAATCAACCAATGATTTAATTTTCTTGTCATTTCTACATACATAGAAAGTAAAAGGTGCTAAGTGGCAAATTGACAGAGAATTGTTAAGGCATTTCTCCTTGTTCTCCTTTTCTTATCCAAATTCTTTGGTTTTGGTATTGGTAAGACCATTTATAGAACTACCTATGCTAGAGTTGTTGATTGTGTTTAAATATATTGACAGCTACAATGCACATTCAAGAAATGAAAACTAAAACAAGCTAATACCTACTTAAATGCAATCACAACATCAAAACCCACTTCATGTGAATATGGCAAAGAGACATAACACAAATTAAAAGGCAAATGAACTTACCAAGCACTTGTAATTTGAACTCACACACGTTCTAGCTTTCAATCCCACAAATAGTGAAAAAACTGCTAGAACAATTACATTAATAAATTCAATCTCACCTGCTAAAAACAATAAGTAGCATCATTACCTCCATCATTCATCGCATTAGTTCTTGAGTCAAATCTATCCTTTGGACGGGGTTTCTGTAAATTTATCAAACATAACTAATCAAGACAAAATCTGATTTGTTCTGAAGAACTAAAAGCTTGATAAGATGAATTAGAGTTGATAGGAAAACTACTAGGTGCTTAGGGAATGAATAACAGGGTCCCTATAATAATAATAAAAAGAACAAGTCAATCATCCATTGATTGTACAATAACAACTCAAAATAGATAGTCAGTCATCAATAACTTGCTATTCATAATGGGTTTTCAGATTCTTGCATAAGCAATGAAGCTTCCAAGGATTAACAAAGTGCCTAAAAGGATTTAGCTTTCAAGGGAAGTATCACACCCGTGTTTTCTAAACAAAAACTTATCATAAATCTCTCACAGTTTGAACCATCATCCAACTCAAGATACAAAGTTTACATTCTACAACCATCATTACGATTGGAAACATGAATTCCTGATTCAGCCAACAAATGACAGGGTATCTAATATAAAAAATGCAAGTCAGTATAAAAAAAAATGCAAGTCAGTTTCATTCTCAATGCTCGGTACCATATATTGCACTTATGCTGATAATTATATGGTAAGACCCTTCTACATATTCAATCTCAAGAATTATTTCATAAAAATTAACAAAATTCATTATTAAAGAACATTTGATGGGAACAAAAACAAGCCGTAAAGCACACCCCAATATCAACCAATCACTATAAATTAACAACAACAAAAAACTACTATAATCACTAATTTGGCAGAAAATAAGTGAATGCTATAGAATTCCAATTAATAATAATAAGAAGAATAATTGAAACTTAGGATTAGTTATGGAACAAAGAAAAAATATTAGAAGACACTTACTTTATTAGCTTGACCATCCTTTGTAGTAGACTCTGAAACAAAACACAAAGCCATCTAAGAAAGATACAAAAACCTATATATAGGCATATACACAGGAAGAGGGAGAGAGAGAGAGAGAGGGAACCTTGGGGGTTTGGGGAGAGAGAGGAAGTGAGGGAGAATTTAAATATTCACCCTAAAATTTTCCCAGGAACCAAACATTACAATTTATAAACAAAACATGAAAACACACCGAATTTTCCTCCATTGAAGAATCGAGACAAATTAGACAAAATGATCTTCGTGTCACAGTGGCGATTGAGCTCGAAACCCTAGAAAATTGGGGAAGATTAGATGAGGTAGGCGAAGTGTAGAGGAGTTGATGGAAGACTTCGACTTCGATTTTGTGAGCGACGATGAGATAGAGCCACCGCATTGAGAGACCAATAGCTATCCAATTGCCATGACCTAGAGCTTCGAAATTTCCATGATTGAGAGCTATGAAATTAGCTTTGAAATTTCTAAGTTTTGTGTGAGAGAGATTTGAGCTACTAGAGAGAAAATGAGAAACTGTGAGAGCTATCTATAAAACTTTGATTTGTTCTTTGGCATTATATAAGTTCAATGTTTCTAATTTTCAACACTGACAACCGGAGATAAAAGATGTAGTTTATCTTCTATATTCGTCAAGCCTACGGATAAAACTTTTATTCAATTTTTTACACTTATTTCGACAGTTGTGCCACCTGTGGAAATAAGTATGGTTAATTTCCTTATTTTGTTCAACAGTTGAGTACAACCGTAGAAACTTTGGGGTTTTATTAACATTTTTTAGTAACTGTAGATAAAAAAATGTTGATAAAAAAATGTAGAAAAACCTCAAGTTTGTTGTAGTGATTGATGTCGACATCTGCAAATGAAACTATAGACAAATGAGTTGCAAATAAGCCTAGTAGAAGGACAAAAGTAAAAACCATATAACCAAGTAGAAGGACAAAACGAATAGAGTTAGGTAACCTATGGCTTGGAGATACTAGTAGAAGGACAAAACCATAAACAATGGTTGTGGATTGCATACAACATTGACATAGTTGGGTAACCTATATGTTGTGCAGATAGCACCCCAGGACTTAAATCAATAATAGTAAATAAGTGGAAATTAAATAACAAGCACATACAAAGAACAAAAAAATTTACGTGGTTCGACAAGCTGCCTACCTCCACGGCGACGACGGAGAAATTTCACTATAAAAATAGGGAGATACAATAGTGCACAAGAACACTCTCAAGAAACCGAAATCCCAATTACACCCTAGAACTCTCTCACATAAACAATAAGAATATAAGCTAATTGCCTCTCTTTTCTCTATTTTCTCTTATGCGGCTTGTACATTTTTAGATCCCTTAAAACAAAACTAAATTAACCTAGTTATTTAGCCAAGTGTTTAACTTAGGTAAAGTATGCAGATCTAGGTTAACGCATATAAATCATATCATACAAAGCAGCAAAAATATAAAGAATACAATGATATGATGACGCAAGAAAACCAAATCGGTAAAAAACCTAGGGAGGATTTAACTTAGCTATCCTCAAGGTAAAAATGAAGTCACTATAAAAGAATTGAAATTTATACAATAGCAACTTAGACCACTAACATCCTATTGCTACCTTGAGTAGGAAATTTACTACCACGACCACGTGATAGCTCCAAGTTCATAGACTATTTCTTTCTTGAATTCTCATCAAGCACAAGCACTCCCGCTTGTATATCTTTAAGCTCTTAAATCTGCAACTGAATTGATCACCAAGCTCTTGACATCAATTTAGATCTTGATAACCCTAAGTGTATGTGAAGGCAAATACCTCTAGATCTCACAAGAGATTCATACACACAGCATAAAAAGTATCAACAAAAAGACTCTAGAGAGCTTTTGGGTACAAACCCTAGATACAAAAAGAGGCACACTCTTCTCTCTCTTAGAAGCCTTTAAAAACGTGCTTAGGGTTTTCTTTAAATAGTGGGAGAAGTAGATCTATAACCCTAATCCTTAACAGGCTTGAATTGTTGTTTGGGCTTAATTAAAATTCTGCAGATACAACTTTCGATCGGTCGAGCCTGTCTTTCAATCGATCGAACCAGGCAGTTTCTGAAATCTTCTTTCTGCAGCTTATATGTTCTTGTGTGTTCATGATTTGCCAATTGTTCTAAACTTTTATAACCTAACAATCTCCCTTTTCGCAATTCGTGACAAAAATTTCATATAAAATGAAATGCTCAAATACAAGAACAACCCAATATAATAAAATGTCCAATTACATCACAAATCCCAATCTATGACTCCTAACCTAGAAGTTGCAATAAGAATATAGAAGGTCTTGATCAGAATGTACCTGTCTTTCCTGAAAACACTCAAAAAACACATCACCACATGTGTGGAAAGAAAGACATATAAACAATAATATGAAACAGAATATAAAAACAAAAGTAAATTCTAACTCTCCCACTAACTTAGATACATCAAAAAGTTTTTATATCCCCCCCCCTTTCAAAAACAATATTATCTCCCCCTAAACAATATCTCACATTTCATCTATTTCTCCGTGTTGACAAAGACAACTCAAACAAAGAGTAAATAGAAAACATACGCAACAAAAGTCAAGAGAAAATAGGGAATCAAGGAAACAAAGGCAGAGCAACAACTCCCCTTAGGTTTTAAAAATAGATTTCTCCCCCTATAAAAATAAGAAAAATAAAACATGTTTTGGGAAAACAATTTTGGGGAAAATTTAGGAGGTGGGGAAATTAAAAACACACAAACCTAACTTTAAAAAATTGAGGATTCACTTGAAGAAAAATATTCTCTCTTTCAATAAATGCAAACTTGACACTATGTGACCCATAAACAATTGCATGAGTAGAGAAAATGTTTGCACATTGATTATCCACCATATCTCTTAAGAAAAATATTTTTTGTAGTTCACACATAAAAATAGCATATACTAAAATGTACAAAGGACTCAAAAATTAATCAAACAATTTTTAAATCAAGTTGAGTATCTTATTTAGTAAAGTGTATGCATGTTATGTGTGAAAATAATGAAAGATATGACTGCAAAATTGCAAGATGGATACAAAAAACAATGCAATACAATGCTTGTGAATTCTAAACACAAATGATGCATAAAAAAAACAGTTTGGTCAAAAATTTAGAAATTGAAAATTTTCAGTTTTGATCGGTTGAGCATCGATCGAATATCAATTGAGCTAGGCAGATTCAAACCAAAATTTTTATCGCAATTTTGATCGGTCGAGAGACAGTTTTGATAGATCGAAAATCTAGAAAAATCAAATTTTTGAAAAACAGAGCATTGTAATGCAGAAACTCAAAGCATAGTGTTTCATGAATAAAATGCATGAGTATAAGATTAAAAGTTTTTCAAAAACACTAGAATCAACCCAGATTTTCAAAACAAAGTTTTTAATCATCAAAAACACAATTTTTGCCAACCCTTAACCATATTTTGCATCAAACACCATAGAATACATAATCTTGGATGGCCAAACCAAATTCACACACAATATCATGTACCAAGTTTAACAAAGAGTAACTTGTGTAGTGTGTGCAACTAACAAAAACTTGAGATACATGTGAGGTGATATGTAGATAGTAATCAATCATAATTTTTACAAAATTCATCACATAAAGTTGAAAGAGACTATCACTTAAAAAGTTGAAAGAGACTATCACTTAAAAAGTTGCATCATATAACTCTCACATCTCCTAGAAAACAAGCTTGCAATCATGTAAGTTTTTTATTTTACCTCATAGTGTACACACCAATTTTATTAGATTTGGAAATTACTAGAATAGCCAAGATAATGTACATACAAATTTTATTTCATTGTGAATTGATTATAACCCAAGAATTTACACACCAACTTTATCATTAATCCAAGGCTACACCTTATGTTCTTTTTGTGCATGTGCTACACTTTCTTGAGCACAAAATCTTATAATATGCATAAAGGTGTTCATGATTGGCTAGTAAACAATGGTAAGATGGTTATTTATGTCTTTCTCATTAAATTCAAGTCCAACAATCAAAAGCATGTGACTTCAAGATTAAGATCAAGTGATCAAAAACTATAATCATCTCCCACACAACATGCATTATAAAGCTCAAACTAGTAAAGTGTAATAAAATAATCTTATCCAAGCTAAACAAGGTACACAAGCATGTTATGTAAAGCTAATATGGCCAACCTTGATTACAAATCTATGATATGTAATACAAAACACAAAAATATTTTTGGTTTCAAAAAAACAATTATGACAAAAAACAAAAGCACACATTATGCTAAATGAATAAAATGCAAAAAGTAATGCATGAAAGTGCTAAACTAAGCTACAAATGGTACACAAACAAGAAATATCAATTTCTTAATTAATTCATTAGTACATGTACAAACTAGTACATACTCATACAAAATTAGAAATAACTTAGCACTTATATAACACATACTATTCAAGTTTCTCCACAATATCAAGCATGTTCTAAATCAAGAGAGAGATATTCTAATTCATGTAATCCTCAAAACAAATAAAACAAGACACAAAATAAAATATTTTTGTCCTTTTGAAATTTTTCAGTATTTTTTGGATTTTTGAATAATCAAAACAACCTAAGAAAATTAAACAACCAAAAACTAAAAGAAAACATGTCCACAATTAATTGAAAGAATTAAATCAAGGACAAGTAAACAACACTCACCTTAGAAAATCTTTTCTCACCCATATAGCACGAGTCTTCGGCTTTGTAGGTGAAAATCCATGAGAAGCAGAGTGTATTTGAGGGATTACACTAATCTTCTGAGAAAGATTGAAATCCTTCAAATTCCTTTCACAAGCCAACAAGCTTAAATTTTTCAAAAGCATATGAAACAATTTATTTAGACTTATGGTAGGAGAAATATCATCACATATCCTAGACTGAAATACAGAATTTTTAAATTTCAATTTATGACAATTAGGATGAATGTGACTGGAGACACCACAAAAGTGACAAACAAGAACAAATTTAAGAATATCAGTATTCCTAACAACAAATCTAGTCTCAGATTTTGGTTTTTACCTCAATAAAGAAAAATTTGGTCTAATATGACCAACAACATCACAAAGGTGATAGGTAGGTTCAAAAACAGATTTCTTATGCTCTCTAACAGTAGGTTTAGACATAAGTTTAAAAACTTCAACGCCAATATCAAAATTTTTACCTTTGTCTAACCTAGCAAAATAAGTCTTTTCTTTATTATTCCTCTTGAAAGGAGAGATATAAACTTTTTCAGCTTTAGGCTTAAGAGAAACAGAAACACTTCTGTTATAAACAGTAAGCTTGGTACTAGTCAAATTTTCAATCTTAGTTTTAGATTCAACTAACTCTTGTTCCAAGTTTTTCATCTTCTCATCTTAAGAGGAAATTTGATTTCTCAAAAATTCATTCATTTTATTAGATTCATCTAATCTCATAATCAATTCCTATTTTTCAAGATTAGCCAATTTTAACTCTTCTTTAAATTTCTTAGCAATTTTCATATATATCAATAATTCCTTACAGAGAGTTTCATAGGCATCAATAAGATCAACAGAAACAACAGTGTCCTTTTTATTCAAATCATTACAATAAAAAATAGTAAGACACTTAAAATTATCCATGATAATAGGGATCAAGGATCAACTCTTAGATCAAAAGATCTAAACACTAGAGCTAACCTGCTCTGATACCACTTGTACGTTTTTAGACCCCTTAAAGCAAAACCAGATTAATCCAGTTATTTAGCCAAGTAATTAGCTTGGGTAAATTATGCAGATCTAAGTTAACACATATAAATCATATCATACAAAGCAGAAATATAACAAATATAATGATATGATGACCTAGAAAAACCAAACCGGTAAAAAACTTGGGGAGGATTTAACCTAGCTATCCTCAAGGTAAGACTGAATCCACTATGAAATAATTGAAATTTACACAATAGCGACTCAGACTACTAACATCCTATTGCAACCTCGAGTAGGAAATTTATTACCATGACCACGTGACAGCTCTAAGTCTACGAACTACTTCTTTCTTAAATTCCCAACAAGCATAAGCACTCCGGCTTGTATATCTTTAAACTTTTGAATCTGCAACTGAACTGATCACCAAGCTCTTGACATCAATCTAGATCTTGATAACCCTAAGTGTATGTGAAGGCAAACACCTCTAGATCTCACAAGAGATTCACACACACAGCATAAAGAGTATCAACAAAAAGACTCTAGAGAGTTTTTGGGTACAAACCCTAGATACAAAAAGAGGCACACTCTTCTCTCTCTTAAAGTCTTTAAAAACGTGCTTAGGATTTCCTTTATATAGAGGGAGAAGTAAATCTGAAATCCTAATCCTTAATGGGCTTGAACTTCTATTTGGGCTTAATTAAAATTCTGCAAATACGACTTTCGATCGATCGAACCAGGCAGTTTCTGAAATTTCTTTCTGTAGTTTGTATGTTCTTGTGTGTTCATGATTTGCCAATTATTCTAAAATTTTAGAACCTAACAAGACTGCACTTACTTGGTTATTAGGAATTATCTCTATTTCCATAACTAATAACATATATATATAGGGATATATGTTAAGTCGGCTGCCTTAGACCCCTAATATAACAAGTATTTGGTAAACTTGTGTTGACTTGAGCTTGGCAATACAAGCCACACGGCCCACATCAACACTATAGCTTGGAGACACATTGCAGTCTCCTCTAGGCTGAATCTTGCTACCAGCGGTGACCAAGAACTCTTCCCTTGCTGTAAGAGTAATTTGCCCTCGCCTATTAATAAATATATTTAAATTATAGCTTTCTTCATCCTTTTATTTTTTAGTCATCTAGATTAGCACTATTGTTGTGCCAAATTCCTCCATACAATTATTTTTATAGTGAATCTTGTTCAATGAATTATGCTAAATGTTAGGACAAGAAACTCTGTTGACGGCTAAATAATGGATTCCTAACTCCCTATATAGCTAAAATGAGACCATATTTAACTGCCCAAACTTCAGCCAACAAACTCGAAGTTTGCTGATGCAGGGCATTTAATTGAGCCAAGAAAAAAAGACATCCTTGATATAAACTTACCAATGTCCTGAGAATATATATAAACTCCAAATCAAGTTCTTGATATACTATGAACTTCCCAAAATAAATTAAAAACAGAAAAATCAAACCAAACAAAGCCCAATTGCCAAACCAAAAAATAACCAAGATCTCATAGTCTGCTTCTCCATTTTGCAGTAAATGGAACCACCAATTACTGTAAATAACAAACAAAATGTTATGACAAAATTAATTGGGTCTCAAACCCCAAAAACCCACTAAGTCTAGTCTTCTTTACTTCTAGAACCCCAAAACCCCACTGGCTCATATTTCCACTAGGTATTTGTCTTTTTTCCCTATGAAGAACATGAAGCACTGGGTTATCCACCCAATCACACTAAAATATCTAAATCCAACCATTTTTCTCATCTGGGTTTGTCGGTGTGTTTGCATTTTTCATATTTATAGAATCCTTCACACGTTTCTCAAAACCCATCTCAGAATATTTATCAATGAAAATGTTATGTGCAGAAGGAAAAGAAGATTATGGAGACATTAAACACCCATTAACGCACAATTGATAAGATTTCTTCAAACTTGGATTTGCAATCACAACTGTGGAATTTCATAGTTCAAGCCGTAATGTTTGATGCGTGGGTTTTGTGGTGGTTGCTGATAGCGACAAAAGCGACTTGCTTCACCTTGGAATGCTCTGATAAAGATGAGAACCACCGAGAGAGAAGAAAGAGCAGTGGGATTGAGGACACAAAGAAAAAGAAAAGAGAGAAAGAGAAGAGGAGGGTTTGTGAACTGTGAAGTCTGAAGAGAGGCAACCGTAAAATGAAGGAACTTTCTCTCTCTTCAAATAAAATGAAAATACCTTAATTTGTTTTTTTTTTTTTTTGAGCGAGTTTCAACTTATGGCGTAGTTAATTGGAACTCACGAAAATATCTTTACTTAATTTGTCATCTTTAACAAAAAAAACATATCTACATTTTTTACATTATATATATATACACAATTATATATATATATATATATATATATATACACATTTCTAAATATGTTATTTGAACATAGTTGCAAATACATTTTTTACATTATGAATACTTTAAACACGTATTTTTACAACACTTTTTAAATTAGAGTTTTCACATTATTTTAAACAACAATACTTTAAATTTGCTACCAAACAGACCCTTAAGCTTTTTTGGGTCAAATGGTGTCCCCATATCTATACCATATTTAAGGGGCTTCCCGTGTTTGGATTCCTCATTTTTTTGTTCAAAAATGCCCCTACATTCCTATGTTGAAGTAAAGACAAAACTAAAAGATAATTCGGTAAAAATACAACTCTAACTCACACTAAAACATTGTTTAAAAAATAGAGCCACTATCTTGTTAATTTTCAAATTGTTTTATCCACTTACAAATTAGATTTCAAAATAAAAATTACATATAAAATAAATACATAGGTTTTTTTTTTTGCTACAAAATAGGACCAATAAGACTTATGACACTTCTGGTTGTATTATGCGTAATATTAATGAGAAAATGTATAAACCTCAAATTGGAATGAATGAAAAATTATGACTTGAAAAAAAAAAAAAAGCCTCATCATACACACACGAAGTGTGTGTGATGATGCTAGTGTTTTATTAACCACTCTTGAATGCTCCTCAATGAGTTATCTCTACAATAAATGGTATTAGAGTCCATGATGGTGTGTAGTGAAAGTGGCGAGGTGTTCAAGGTCAATTTCCTAGCAGGGACAAAGCAAACCTAAAAGGTCCACATAGATGATCTTGGAGAAAGGCCCAACAAAAGAGTATTGCCAATGGTGCTAGATCATGGTGAAGCAAGCGGTTTCAATGAACAAGAATGTGCGGCCAAGTTCCCATGGATGAGCATCTAGGATTGACGTATGGTTCCTATGGATAGCATATGTAGGGTCCATGGATGGCGTGCTGGAGATGGTAAATGCCCATAAGCAATGGGGAGTTAGTAGGATTTGGTTAAAACCCACAAAAAGGCAAAGACTCACACGTGAGACATGGGTGGCACCACTTAGAGCTCAGGGGTTCAAAATTCAAATGAACCCTTTGATTTAGCAAAAAAATAAAAAATTTATATAATTTTTTTAACTCCCTTAAAATAAAAATTTGAACATCCTAACTTTAAATTTTATTTGAAGCCTAATTGAAATAAAGTTGAATATGATGCCTCTTAATAATAATTGGCCTTTTAAACACAAAAAAGGCCCAATAAAAAATCAATTTGATCTAGAATATGGAAAAAATAAATAAATAGAAAAAGCGTAACAACAAAACTAGAAATTTATTATTCTTAAACCTTAGAAAACGCCTATTTAGATCTTAACAAATTTGAAATAACTCAATCAAATGGGAGATCAATGAATAAATGATTGCTTGGCTTACATCGAAAAAGATATAGCTTGTACAATTGATAATGAAAATATCATACAATGATTTGAAAATATGAATCCAAATAGAAAGCAATTGTAAATCTTCAAGTGTTTAGGTTTTTGTTTTGTTTTTTATTTTTATTTTTTATGTCAATATATTCTAGTTCTCTTTTTATTTTAGATTTTGGAAAATTTATGTTTCTTATTGACTCCTCTATAAAATAATCTTAAAGTTGTCACTGACGTGTTCAAAGGGAGATTGTTGGAGATACACGTCTAAGTGAAGTCTCATATTGAATAACAATGGTAAGAGGGCGTGGTTAATATGATATAGCTAGCTAGGCACAAATTCATAAACTGAAGCCTTTTGGGTTGAGTAATGTTCCTATATATTATATTACCTATTCATTTGGAAGCTCCCGAATGTGTTATCTCCCTAACAAGGAAGTCATCCTAATTCTTAGAACAATTCTAAGTTTTCTATCCTCATTTGAGCTATCCAAAACCCAAATTGTTTTACATTAAAAAGTTTATCAAAATAACTTTTCCATCTCACTTTATTTCTCTTCTTTTACTAACACTCTCTTATCTTCATCTTTGATGCATCGAACACCGCTCAAATCTCTTGTTTTCAATGTCCAATAATTGAGATGACGGACAAAAAGTCTTGAACTTTAGATTTAATAGGTTAAATATTCTTGCTGAAATCTAAAATATTGAGTTTCAGCAAATGTGGACTAGAGTTCTTACTTTATATTGTTGCTATGTAGTTTTCATAATTCATATGGTTGGGTCTTTGGCTGATTTCATAAGCTTTATCATTGCAATTATCACATTACTGGAATGTGTTGAATTTCTGAATTCATCATCTACGCCATTATGCTTATTCAATTGATTCACATCACCGATTATTTTGTTCTCTACTTCTTCCAACCAGTTATTTTTGGGTGCATTTATTACAACTCGTGTACAGATTTTCCATAGATGTAAATGTGTTTACTTTCTAATGATTTTATATAGATGGAATGTTGCCAATACATTTACGTGTACTGTGTATACACTGTTTCTCCATCGGACATTGTGTCTAAATGGATGGGAGAGTGAAAAGCAAATCTCAGATCTTTTCCAAAAGGCTCGAAAAAAAAGCTCCGTCCATTATTTTTATTATTGACGAAATTGATTCCTTATGTGGCCGAAGAGGTGAAATCTCTGAAAATAAACCATCTCGACGAATCAAATCAGAATTTCTTGTACATATGCAGGTATTTTGTTTTCCCAGGAAATAGATTTTGAGTGATTTGTTACAGGCTTCATTTTTATATATTATATCGGGGTCAAGTAGTTTGTCAATAACTTTATTTTAGTTTATTACTATCCTGTTCTGTTCAGGTATGAATTTTTTACATTTTATGATATGAGTTGCACGGCATCTCATTGAACATTTTTATACTTTCAAAATGGAATTTAGGGGTTTGATGAAAATTTTGAACTGATATGTTTAATATGGGTGAGCTAACTTTAAGGTATTTAAGCTTAAGTTGTTAGGGTTTGTGCCTTAAAATCTAATTTATTAGCATGTTATTAATAATTAAATTGTTTAATTATATGAAACTATTTATAAATGAACTAATAAGATATTATCATAGTCCTTGAGATACATTGTATATGATTTAGTTATAGAAGATATAAATCATAAATTCCTTATGAACTCAAAATATAGTTTGTAGTCAGTAATGAAATTTGACGTTTCATCTGCAAAGACTATAACGTATCAATTAAGATGGTTTGTCTTAATCATGAAAGTGGAGACTTCTAGTTGATGTGTTGATATGTCTTAAGTATGTAAGATATATTAAACTGAACCACTGTGAGATTAATTATTCAATTAACAACTGTCACATAAATAATTAATCTCACAACTTCTAATTTCAGAGACTCTCAATCCTAAGAGGATAGTAAACCTGATCATGACATGTAAGTTACTTTGATATATCAAGAGTGAAATCTCTTTTTATAGAGACACAAAATATCCCATTAAGATAAGTTTAATGAGAAATTATTTAGGGCCGGCCACTTTAGTAAAGAGTTACTAAAGTTCATATTTTATGAAATTAGATTTCATAAATATAAATAACTAAAAGATTAAACTGGTTACTCAAGGAATAAAATAATTATTTACAAAGTGACAGTTCATTATAGATATTTCATGAATGGGTCAAATGATATCATATTAGAGTCTTGGGATATAATTTATTAATAAGGCCTACCATGCAATTATATTTCCATAATGGTACTAGTTATATAATTAATGGTAACTTTGAGTTTGTCAAGAGTTGACAGATAAGTCTGAGACCCATTAGAGTTAGAGTTTTATTAGTCCCTTTGGTCCAATCCCAAGCCACATACTTAAACCCAATTGGGCTGGCCTAAAAAGCTAACCTAATTATATAATCAGTTATTTATTTAATAAGAGTTATTAAATAAAGTAACTGTCAAGACAGTTATTATGTACGTATGATTAAAAGAAGAGAAAACAGTTTTTCTCTATAAGATCTTAGAAATATACTTTTCTAAAGGAAAATCAACGTATACAAGAACTAATTGAGAGACCACTTATCTTGGGCACATAATTCAAGGTTATATGTTATCTCTTATAAAAGAAGTAGATCCTTGTGTTTTTCCGTTGTGGGTATTGTATGAGATGCAAAACCATTTTTTTCCAACAATTGGTATTAGAGCCAAGTTCAATATTATGTTTGTATAACATATTGATTGATTTTTTTTTTTGTGTGTGGAGAGAGAGAGAGAGTTTCAACTTATGGCGTCTACTCCTAATGATAACTCTTTATCATTAGACCAAGGCACCAATCAGTTTTTGGTGTATGCGAAAATTAAACCTCAGATTTCTTATTCAACCATCAGAGACTTTACTAGTTGAGTTTTAGAATTAAAGAAAACCATTTTGCTAGTGTTTTATTTTCTGCAGTAAAGTTTTTGCATAATTGTGTCCTTGATCGTGATCTTTTGTGAAAGACATGGTTTGAGATTTCAGAATACGAATGTAACTGGTATAGCTGTCAAGTGCGTGCACTTCGTTTTGCACCAGTTGGATATAGTTGGTATTTTGTCATAGTAGTTGTTTTTTATTCAATTATTAGTGGTGCCGTTAACGTATATCTATCTTGGCATGATATGTTCTTTTACAAATGTATATAGTGGACCCATGTGGCATATTCAATCTGCCATTAACATGCCTTTGTTTATATGTTTGTTAAAGCTTTATAATTAACATTGCCAATTGCTTTTGATTTTCGCTGGAGGTACATGCATGAATGAATAGTTTTCATTCTTGAATGATAAACGTGTACTATTGCTAGTCTTGCATTATATATTTATAATCAAACAGTCTATGTTAAGGCCAGAATTAAAGTATTTTTGTTTACTAGTTGAAATCCTATAATGAAATTTATCCCTAATGGGATTAGGATTTTGTTTTCAAGGGTTTCTAGCATTATTAAGGTTCCTAGCATTATTAAGGTTCTTGATCTTGACCTTAAAAACCTTAATGTTTGATCTATAAATCTTCTTTTATGAAGTCAAAAAGCGTTTTTGATGGAAAATAAAAATAAAAACATTAAAAACAGTTACTAGAAAATTTTGAAAAAATTTAGTTTTACAAGTCTCAGTCGATTGGGAATTCCTTTTGATCGATTGAATATTCTTTTCGATTGATCGAATAGGAATCAAGAATCAATCGAATTAGGCAATGGCTTTGTGACGAATTTCTTCACTTTTTCAATTGATCGAGAAAAAGAGTTGACCAATCAAAGGTACTGAATTTTGAATTTTCACTTGTTTTTATCTAAATGTTAAAATCTTTAATAAAAGCAAGACTGTGTGTGATGAGATTACACACAATTCTATATAAAGTGATTAATTTTTTTATAGTCCTTAAAAGTTAAGACATTTATTAATCATTAACTAACTAAGAGGCCTAATGAGATTAAAGATACTAGTTAAATAAAACTCTTAGTCCTAAATTGTTTAGGACTTATCTTTTAAGAAACATTCTAATGAGATTAGAATCTTTGTATGATTAAAAGTACTTGATTTATTTTAATTAGAAGTTTTAATGCAATTAAAGCTCTAATTAAAATTTATATAGATTCTAATGAGATTAGAATCCTAAATCAAGTAAGTTAAGGATAGAGTTCTTTATAACTAATTTTCATCCATTAGAGAATAAGGAATTCTAAAAAGTGTAGGACTTCCATTTTAGTTAGTGATTCTAATGAGATTAGAGTCTTTAACAAATGCAAGGTTATAAATTGGGATTAGATCACAATAATCAAAAGAAAACCCCAAATAATAGGTGGGAGTGTTGGATTCAAAATAACCCCTCTTGTTAATTTTATTGTAATTTAACTAGATACCTTGTCTTGGCCTTGAGCTTTGCATTCCATGCGAAGGTATTTATTTTATGGATTACATGATTAAACTTCTTTGTGATTACGCGAATGTTTGTTACGCTATTATGACGTGACTTAATCAAATCACATCGAATGTAAACAATTAAATACATTTAATGTGTAGGGGTAAAATTGTAATGAGATAACAATGATTTTAAGACAATCCACTTGTTTTAAAATTTCTCGTGGGAGAAAGATTCAAGGGTTGAGTCTCACAGCCTCCATTGCCAGTTTATAGTAATGTGATTAGGCACCTGGCCTTGGCGTATATGGCTTGCTCCCTACGAAGGGTGTTTAATTCATGGTACTACAGGTTAAACTTCTTAATGATAGATGAAGTGTGTTTTCACATTGAGAACGACCACGCTATTGTTACTTGGTGACTCACATAGAGTCTAGGCAATGGTGTACACTAGACTAAGGGTAATGTTAACCTCCCAGTGGAGCAATGTCATTATTACTTAGAGGCCAAGGGAAGAGTGGATAATTATTTTTGTTTGGTAAGAGTTACCATGATAGCATTAATAATGAAACTAATTCTTGTTTGATCATAGTGATTGGTATTACCTTGCTATCAAGTAATATTAATTGCGAGATTGGGTTGTGGTTGCACCTAATATAATATGGGTTTGGGGTTCCATATTATATGGCCGTTGATGCAAAATACAATGTCCTTGTAATTATGTTTATAATCTCAAATTAATGATTTCATATATATATATATATATATATATATATTGTTCTCAAACTACTATTTTAATTAAATCACATTGACTAATAAATAATTTTGGACATTGTGCTTAAAAAAGTTGAAGTACATAAATATATTTCGATTTAGCATCTATATCTATATCTATATAATAACAAAAACTGAGAGAAAGTTGGTTCCTACATTTAAGGAGGTGTTGACATGTAAAAAAACTGCCAATCTAAAAACCTGCTACGTATAAATTGAAAAACTGAAATGTTATACTGTTTCGACAGCACCAAAACACCACTTAGGAAAAAAGCCTCCTTAAAAACTTGCCACGTTTACAATTAAAATGTCAAAAGTCACACTGTTTCGCTAAAAGATGTCTAGAAACTGAAACCTTAAACACTGCATTAGAATAAAAAAAAGAGAAAGCATCCTTATTTTTCTCTCTCCCAAAACAAAAAGGAAAAAGAAAAATCTCTCTCTCAGAGAACAATGGCAAGTAGCATCGTCGAAGGAGAGGAAGTTGCGGCACCGCTGATGTCACCTCCCAACAGGTCTGTCTCTCTACTATTTTCTATATCAGTTTGGTTGCCTAGAAAACAATGGAAAGTAAAACCAAAACCCAGAAAAGATAAAAGAAAAACCTTCGAAATCGAATCAAAAGACCACACCTTTTGCTTTACCGAAATCATTAAAAATATTGATCTTAATTTTGCACTTCTGTTTCTAATCTTAACAAAATAAAAAACTGGAAAGGTTGTGACTTTAAAACATCAACCGTTTCAATTTCATTCTTTGAATTTTATTTCATTTTTTTTTTTCTTTTCTTGCTTCTTTCTTTTATTTTCAATCCTTATATGATGGTTTTTGTTGAAACGCAGAGACAAAGTTATGTTCTGTTTTTTTATTTTTGAAATTTAGGCATTAATTATGATTTACATGTGGGTATTATGGTTCAGTCGGTTATGATTTAGGTTTTTTGGTTAGGAATAGTTTTTTTTTTTTGTGTGGGTATTTTGGATGGGAATCGAATTTGCATACTTGGGTTGTTTTGATTTTGGATTAGAGTTATGTTCTATTTTGATTCCATGAAATTTCAAGTAAAATGAGTCACAAGTGCAAGGAAAAGATTTGAAAATATATCATATATTTAAGAATCAAAGAAGACAAGAAATAGAGAAAATATACTTCTACTTGGAAGAATTTCATCTTCACAGTTAAAATTAGAGTTGCAAATTTTTGAATATGACGGTTTTTTCCCCTGAATTTGGGGATGAGATATGACTTTTCTTTGGTTATTTTAGTTGTATTAGTTTTGATTTACATGTTTGAGTTAGATTAGTTTAGATTTACATCGTTTGAAAAGGCTTCCTATCACAGCTTTAAAACATTCTGATGGTCTCTGAGTATAAATACAACACTAACTGCTTAAAATGGATAAATTACATTCAAAAGGATTGCCCGTATATGGAGAAAGAGGGAGAACAGAGTTTTTCATCGGACCCCAAGAGAAAGGGAGAAAGATCCAAGGCTGCCTATTGTCCATTCCCTGGATAGCAAGCACAAAAAGAAATTGTTAGGTCATGTACCAAACACCCAAATCGACGGAACCACATCGGTAAATTTTTTCTTTTTCCATTTTTCAGATTTGGATATGAAATGTTACTTTTAATTGATTTTTTTTCTTGTTGGATAGGTTTAGATTTGATTCGTTTTTGTTTTGGGTTTTAAGGTTTTCTATCAAAATGTTTGTAGATATGGTCTCCATCGTTTTCCCCAACCCTCCCCTATCAAGAACATGTTTGCTGTGATTGGACCAGTCTTTCTCCAAAAACTTTACCGGTAAAGTTTCCAACTTTGGGTTTTTTACTTGCCAGTTAAATATGATTTAGGCTTTTGGTATTTCAATTGGCTTGATTTTGATAGGCTTTTGCTATTTCAATTGGCTTGATACACCGGCTTTGGTTCTTGATTTAAATTCATAAATTAGGGCTAAGAAAATAGGATCCTAATTGAATTGTTATTAGGAATTTTCAGTTTCTAGAATTTGTTCCTTTGCTTTTATGAATTTCAATTTCATATTTTGTTTTGTTTTGATTTTTTTTTTTTGGCTCGCTATCTGGGTCATTAGAGAAGAAGATGGGTTATTAGAAAAGAAGAGAAAGGCAGTGGAGCAAACTCAGGTAAAGAAGGGAGAAGGTTTTTATGGTGATTGTTGGATAGTTGGCGTTTTACATGCCCAACAACGATGGTTATTTGATCTTCTATGTGGCTTTTCGATTGGTATAACGTGGACTGTTTTTTTTTTTTTTTACAAGATCAATTTTTTTCCTTTCATTTCTCAATTCCCCTCAAACTATTCGAAGATTGCTTCTTAATTCTGATTTTTTTGTTTTGGTTTTAGTTGAGTGGAACCATGAAGGCAAGCGGATATAGAAGATGTCCATGAGGCCAAACGTAAGAGAGAGTTTGAGAAACAAGCAGCATGACAAGCATTGGAGATTTGTTGCCCATCCAAAATAAGGTTTGTCAGATTTGATCAACAAGGCTAATATTGCAAAATTTGCATCTGAATAGGATTTTTGTTTCTTCTTTAATATGTCAAATATTCTGGGTTGCATCGACATGCCATGTTTGGCATCGTGTCGGTGTCCGACACGTATCAGACACCAGAACCAGTATGATTCGCTAGACTCTGGTGTCCAAACAGTGTCTTTTTTTTTTCTTTTTTCTTTTTTCTTTTTTTTTTTCTTTTTTTTTCTTTTCACTTCTCCAACACAGCTCTGACGCAGCGCTGACATGCCAGCAGTGAAAAAAAAAGAGAGAGAGAAGAAAATCACAGATTTTGATAGATGGACTTACCAATACCATTGACCTTGTAATATACCCTAAAACAACAAGTCTGAGAAGTCATTAGACCGAAACCCACATCTCAGATTCTCAATTTCTCACTTCTCAACCCACCCACCCTCCCTTTGACCTTTGCCCTCTGCCGCTACCCTCTGTCCATCGTCGGAGCAAGATTGGGCCGATTGGCGAGCTCCATAGATGTCGCCGCTGTGCCCTGTCCCTTCCGATCTCTCTCTCTCTTTCTCGGTGTGGACAACATTAGGTCCGACCTCTTTTCTTTAAGCTTCTCTCTGTTTTTTTTTTCTTTCAGATATTTGGCCTACGTTTGGGTGAATGGGTTACTTAAGTTAAATACTCACTTATTATAAGTACAACACGTTTTTTTAAAAAAAAATCCCACTCTCACTGTCACTGTGTGAGAGTAGGATATAATGTAACGTTTATGGTGTTGTTGTCATTATGTGTCAAATATAATGTTGTTAGTTGTTACTGCCATATAATATAATATTGTTACTGCTATAGTTTTATTAATTTATTAAAGTTAAACTTAAATATTGTAGATGATTTTACTAAAATGAATACTGAAAGTATAAACTGAAAATGAATATTGTAGCTTTTGAATGTAGACTATTTAAACTTTTGGTTTGTACTCTAAACATTTTATGTGTATTATTGTACTACTTTGAGTGTTAGTTTACTTATTTGTAGTTCTTACATAATTTAAATTCTAGACATAAACGTATTTTATGTCTAAAAATATTTAAAAATATAGATTTTAATTAATTATTTAATTGCCGTTTCCACGTCGTGTCATGTCTTTGTTTTTCAAAAATTGTTGTATCGCTGTATCAGTGTCTGTGTTGTGTCCGTGTCCGTGCATCATAGCAAATATTTGAGCTTTGAGTCCTAATATCTATTTATCTATTTTTTGTTTAATGATGCGCTCTACCTGTTTGTTAAAAGAATTTAGTCAATAAAATTTTCAGAAATTGTTGTTTCCTTTGAGGCATGAGATTATTGGAACTAATTTTGAAGTACCTTTTACTCTTTTGCTATGGAATAGTTGTTTTAAATTTTAATGCATTATCCTTTCTTATTTATCCATTACTATGAATTTAGTTTGTTGCTCTTTTCCTTTTGATGCATCTTAATTTGTGATAATAATATCTTGCTATCTTGGAGGGTTAGTAATGTTGTGCAAGTGTGTTCCACTAGATTCACCAAGTACATTCTCATGTTTGTAGGATTTCAATTTTTTCTTTTTTTGTTCAGAATTTTAAAAATTGTTCACTGAGTGAATTCCTAAATGTTGCTTAATGTCATTTTGTCTTTGTAAGGGCATCAAAAATCAAACAAAGAGGTACTTAAGAAGATTTTTGACATTGTGAGAAAGATAGAAAGAATTCAGGTAATTTCAAATGTAGTTAATTCACATTGATAGAATTAGAAATTTCATTTTTATTCATTGCACCTTACAGCTTTCTCAAACTTTCATTTTTAGGGGTCATTTTTCTTAATTTATAGTTTTGCTTGGCACTCTGTTTTTTAAAAGGTCAAAAGTGGTCCTCAGATGCATAGATAGTATTGATACTATAGGATTAAAATGGGGCAAACATTTTGTGCAATGATTGCATAAGACATGGGACTTTGACAAAGTGATCCTCTCTTCTTTAAGCTTATTTTTTTCCTTTTTTTAATGCATATTTTTTAAATTATAACTTGGTGTTGTTTGATTATAATTTTGAAGAAATTTCAGAAAAACAAATTCCGTGCATTGATTGCTAAGGCACATGTCATTTTCAACCAAAAAAACTTATTTCATATCGAATTAATTATCAAGTCTGAATTGGTTGGAAATTTGACATGCGTGTTAAGAATATAAAGAACATGCAATCCAGTGGTTTCATGTTCTTTAGCGTTGCAAGCTTATTACTTCCTATGTATTGTTCTCTCTCCACTTCAATTGTTCATCGAATTTTGTTTGTGGTTGTGGGTGATCAGCTTTGGTGTTTTGGGTTGCTGTGGCTGAATGGTTGGCCTTTGGTTTGCCGGCATTTAAAGGTCTTTTTTTTTTTTCCTTTCTTTAGGTTCTAGCTATTTAAGGTGGAAAATTTATTTTTCCATCTTGGTTTTGAAGCAAAATTGGGGTTTGGATAGTTTGGGTTTTCTTTGACTCAATTAATTAAATAGCTACTGTTGTATAGGAAGTACAGGTATTTAGGTTCCTTTCTACTTTAAAGGCCTTGATTTGGGGATTTTGAATTTGATCTTATTATTGATGATAATGTGTGATCTGTGATAAAAAAAAGAAAAAGGAAAACATATACACACACACACATTAATATTTGATGAATGTCAACTTTGGTGTTAGTTTGCATCTTGGTTCTTTTACAAAAAGGCCATCAATTTTGGTTTGTTTACTTCTATTTACTTTCGACTGCTTAGAATGGTCCTCAGCCACATGGTAAGGTTGTTTTTGCTCGCTTGGTAGGGACGTAAACCTATTTGCTGCTTTATGTATAGAAGATGTTTGAGAAAAAGCCAAGCCCAAAGTAGTAGTAGAAGTAGGCGAATTTTTAACATGTTGTAACTACTTTTCGAACATGAATTATTCATTACAATGGAGAGTTCACTTCTTGAATTTTTACAATTATATTGTTCATGTAAAATTAGAAAGCTTTTTTTATGTATAAATTATACTTTCATAAGAATTTTGCCTATGCATTGCATGGGTTAGTGACTATTATTTCTTTGTTGATTGGTTATTTGCTAATAGTACCCTAGAAAAGGAGGGGGAAAGGATTCTTTTAGTGTAAGGCCTGCCAAAATAAGTTCAAAAAGCTGGGTGTTTTGGGCTTGCCAAACATACCTGTGCAAAAGTTTTATTAAGTTATTAACTATATATGTAATTTAGTCATGAGCTATAGATGTAACCATGCATGTTGAAGTTATAAGATAGTCATATTTAATTTGCTCGCCTTTTCTTTTTATCAGGGAGGATTTGATATGATCTGTAGTGGGAGAGACAAGATTGAAACTCTAGAGCAGTTAAGATTCTTCTTTTTTTTTTGTTTTTGTCTGGCTTATTTATTGATTTTCTACCTATGCACTAAGTCTAACTGATTGCAACTGGATATGATTTTCAGTTTAAGCAAGCTGAAGAAACAACATTGAAGCATGATTTGGATGGGCATTAATATGTTGTTACTTATGTAGTGAGCCACATCAAGTGCAGTTTCTACTCATTATAATGTCTATCAATATTGTATGCTTTGTTTGAGAGCTTAAGTTGTGTTACAAAGATGTTTGTACTATAAAACTTTTCATTTCCCAGCCTTTGTATTGATTAATAACAGCAACTAGATAAATGTGTGGCCTATCAAAATGCCACATGTTGAAGTTATCATTTCTTTAAACTTTAAAATTCACCTGATAAGGCCACATGGAGCAATTGTAAGTTATTAATGAAAATAGAATATGGAAGCACTAATATAGGTGAGTGAGTTATGGGGATAATTTGTCGTGGACAATGGGAATTAAATTGCGAGAACCATGATTGGGTTTAGGGGGTTTGGTGTCATGGTGAAGAATAAGTTTTTATTTAATTTTTGGTTATCTTATTTTCATTAGGAATAGGATATTTTCGTGACAGCTAAATGAGCACCCTTTTCAATATTATTGTTTAGTAAACAGTACCAATCAAGCTTTATACTCAACAGCGAAAATTCAATTCCTTAATTAAAAGATTAGTGTTTTTCTATAAAAATTCAATTCCTAATATATTTGAATTGTCATTGTAAATATGAGACTTTTTTTCTTCGTTTGTTTGTGTTTGGATTTAATCTAAGTTTATGGGTTGTGTTTTTGTTAATTGTAATTTAAGTTTCATTGATATTTTTTCATTTAGTAATTTAATGTTTTATATAAAAAATAGGAATTTTTGAGATTGGAATTCAATGTACAATCAAAAAGGAAGAAACAAAGAATTTTTTAAATTTTCATTTTCCACCCTGAATAAGTATTAAAATATCCCACGCATTACGCGGGTTATATGGTAGTATTACTAAAAGCTAAAACATAGAATTTAATATTGTTATGCTCACGTTGAGTCATGTCAACAGCCATGTCATTTCTATCTTTTTTTTTTTTATTTATCCAAAAATTTTAAAATAATTTTTATCAATTATAAAATCCTAATAAATATGAAATAAATCTCAGCCCTATATTCACATAAAGCCTACTTCTTATGCAATTAATTCCACAATAAAGCCCAAACTCAAAGCCTGTTCAACCTAAACCCTTACTTAAACCCTTTATATTCACGGTTTCAAACTTACTATTTATCCTCTCCCTTTCCCACTTTTCAGATTCCTCCCCCTTCCCCAAATTTATTTTCTCACACAAAACCCTTTGTCTCTCCCCAGTTTTACGGTTTTAAAAAAATGGTCTTTAACAATAGTGCTTCAGCTTGCTAATGCCAGGCTCTCTTCTCCAAGACAGCTTTAAATCTTCAGACTTTGGCTTTCTAACGTTAACCTCTCTCTCTTCCTACCTACATCTCTATTCAGTTTAGGTATCTATAAATCCCAATTGCTCTTGACCTCTATTCTTCTGACTGTTCTGCATAGATTAGTTTAATAATATTGTTTCTTTAGATTGCTGTTTTTTTTTTCTTTTTAAATTTTATTACTATCTCTTTTGGGTTGTGGGTCATATAAGGGTCTGTTTGTTTTTAGTATTTGGGATGAATCTTATCCTCTGTGATTTCAATGACTATGTTTGACTTTGATTTCTTGGGGTGGATGATTGTTATGTTGCCTTTTCTTTCTACTTGATTTTTTTTACAATGTTCACAACTAGATTACGAAACTAATTTATCACTGTGCTGGCATGAGTAGACGGAATACACCAACTGTTATATAGTTTAAAGCATATTGGGCTGTTCATTTTCTGCAAAATACTGACATTGTTGATTTCAGAATATTTATAAAAGGTAGCTTTGTGCAAATAATTGCAAGTTTTAAAAATATTAGAACTGTTAGTTGTGTCCTAATTTGGTCTTAATGTTGGCATTTTTTTGTTATTTTCAAAACAGATGTTCAGCAAGTGATCTTTGCTATGCAATCTTTTAACTCCAAAATTTTAAGCTATGGACTTTTAGTTCCTACTATTAATTCTAACTCCAAATTTTAAAGCTATGGACTTTTAGTTGCTCCTATTTTAATATTTTAAGCTCTGTTGCCAGGATTGCATTAGTGGCAATTCAATTTCATTCCAGCCAAGCTAAATAGGGTTGCTGTAATGTTAGCTAATTGGGCAGGATGAGGTTATCTTCATTTTTGTGATTTCTTTTTTATGTACATTGTTACAACTTACAACATTACGTTCAAAATCCTAAATTCCTTGATATCCATCTCTCTCTTTTCGTGTCATTGCTTTGGTTTTTTAAATTTTTTTCATAATAATAATGATTCTTTTTTTGGTTACTGAGAAATTGTAGGAATCAAATAATGAATAATTTTGGGGGTTTTATTTTGTGTGTTTGGCTTTCAAGGATCTTTATATAGCTGTTTTATTAGTTGGTTGGTGTCAATTTTCGTTCATGGTTATTTTGTTCTTGACTTTCTATCTTCTGGGTATTAAATTTTCAGAATTGACTTGAAGAATTTGGATCCTTATCTAATGTTGGACAATTTTTCATGTATGAAAAATTCCAATCTTATCTTTCTTGAAGTTTGAATTTTCTTTGATTGGTATGGATTGTAGTGACTCCTCCCAATGGATTTCCAAATCATCCACACAGAGATTTTGCATTTATTGCTGTTTTTGATGTTATGTACATTCATTAATCGTGACTCATTTTGTATATTAATTCAGTATATTCTGATGTGATTTTTGTTTTACGGGTTTTGAGACTGTCACGCACATGTCACAAGTATACTTTGTCTCAAAGAAATTCAATTACTTGATTATTATCGGGTTTAATTGTAAAGAAACTAAAGTTGAGTTTTTTTGGATTTTGGGGAGGCATTACTCATCAAGATTGTGTAGGCCATAAGTGTACAATTGGACCCAATGATGTCCAGGTAAGACATATCAATTGCTGACTTCTTGTTGATCAATAGGAATTAGAAAAATTATGTCAGAGCATTATTACATGAAACTTATTCCTCTTTGTTTCATATATTATTCTGTGCAGTGGATGACAACAGGTAGAGGAATTATCCACCCTAAAATGCCTACAAGAAGAGAAACTCAAAGAGATTATAGCTTTGGGTCAATTTATCCTCCTAAGACAAAATGTCAGAACTTTTCTTTCTGCTGAAGGGGTTCTTAAAATTAGTTCTCAAATCAATGATTCCATCAAAAGTTATTATCTTGGGGTGAGTATCTGTGTTTACACCTTTTAGAAGTGGTAGTATATTGTTCTATCCCCATTAACATCCATTACTTAGATTTGCTACCAAAAGACAAAAAAAAGGGCTTTAAGTGGATAATGTTTGGGTTGGTTGAAAAATTCTTATTATGAATAAAATTACTAGAAATATGTTATTATTCTATAAGTTTAAGCCTGTAAATTTATTTATATAATCGTTTCTATGTGAATTTGTGATCAAAATGACTAATATTTTGGTAATTGATAATTCTCAAAGCTAAGTTGTATTATATATTCTTTATATGTCTTTATTGATTTCTTTAAGTTATAATTTTGTTTATATAGAAATGCTATCATTTAGATGTCTTTAGAATAAATAGATTATGGTATTGAGAATTTACTTTTTGAACTAAGTAACTTATAAATCTTGGGGCTTTGAAGCTAATTCCATTATAGTCTGTTAGAACTCCATTATATATGACCTATTATCTATGACTTTCAAAGAAAAGATTTGTGAAAGGGTCTTGGCCTGTTTGATGTTTTGTCAATGGGTATCATGACCTTAATCTAAAATCTAATTGGCATGTACAAGTCAAAAAATTAATAGATGATGAAATTAGGCCAACAACATCCCAAAGAAGCCATGGATGAAGATTAATGTGAGCTTGACAATTACTAAACCCAGCAACACAAGCACTTATTTTTTATTGATTCTTTTGAAGGGATGGACAAAAAACAATGGTATTCTTAAGGTAGTATCTGATAAGATGACTGATATTTTGGTAATTAAAAATTAACAAACCTAGCTGCACAATCACATTTATTGATGGAATCATTTATATAAAATATTGTGAAATTTTTGCAGTAAATTTTCTTTTTAGCTATGTACCAATTATAACAAGTAGATATGGTATCTAAGAATAAAAAAATCTTATCTCTAATCTGAACCCCATAGAAACTCACAAAGACAAACCCTCATTTTGAGGTAGAGTTGGCTTCTTGATATGTACAGTTGATCATGAATTTATAAATATATAATGAGTGCTTCATCAAATTGATGGTTCTTTTTAGGTGTGTGTTTTCAAATTCTTTCAATTTCTTTGGTTTTTTTTTCCTCCAGATTTACTGTATCTTCTAATATACTTTACGAATTCGAGAATGGTAGTGCACATTTAGCTGGAAAGAGAAAAAAGGAAAAAGAAAAGTTGTGCACATCACTTTTACGGATTCTAAAATCACATGCTGCTGAATACAAATCAAAATTTAAATGTCATATTTACATTTTTGCACGTACCAAATTAAAATTTTCATATTGAGTTTCTACATACTAACTTGATTACTCATATGAATATTAAATTTTTTATTTGAGGAATGAATGCTCATGCATTTTGGTGTACTTGAGAAGAGTACTAAAAATTCATAATAATATCACTTAACTGTATAATATTGTTATTGTTGATGTGGTGCTACTTTAAAGTTTAAAGTAGTGAGAATGAGAATTTGAATTGTGCATTATGATCTATAGAACAGATGGGATTTGATGGAAGTGAGACCACTCCATAAACATTTTCATGCATGATAGCTTAGTGGTTGACTTTTTGTGGATTGTAGAAAGGATTCATGTCTAAGATAAATTTGAAAGCATATTTTTTTTAACTCTTTGCTTTCTCTTTGCCAGTTAAACATTAAGTTTGGGGATATAAAACTTTTTTAAAATATTAAATTACTACTTTTCAGATTTTAATTTTGAAGTTAGATCAAGAGTTGTACTTATCAAGTTAAAAAAATGATCAAAGAGATTCATATTGGGAAACTAATTCAATTCCAGGTTTTTACATTCTGTGTTAAGTGTGTGCTCAATACTTGATATATTCATTTTCTTATTTGACATGGCAATGTTTTAGATGATGATTTACAAAACACATGCTCATATCTTTTGATTTTCATGATGGATAGTATGTAATTTAAAGTTTTTGGTGTTATCATTAAACTGAGTTACTAAATTCAACTGTGGATTATTGAAACTAAAGAATATGATTTTTATTTTGATGATTGGACATTTTTATGTGGAGGTCTTTGTTATTGTCGAGGAAGTTAATAAGTTATTTTCTTTTTCAAGGCATATAAGCTGCATATTTAGGAGATCTGGGGTACCATGGAAAAGAAAGAACACTGCCAAAGGTTGAAAACAACTTTATGTTGCTCTTTGGGACCACGATTTAACTTTGCTTTGAGGTTAAAATGAGATTACATCATACAAAAATACAATTGTATATAGTAATGAAGATTTTCAACCATGAGAAGTGGAAGCATACAAGCATAAACTAATTATTTTTGTATTTATTTGTATATGAATTTTTGATGCTATGTTATTGCAATTTTAATATAGAAATTGTTATATGAACCTATGGAATAGCCCTCAGATTACTGTAAACTTTGATTTATTTGTTCAAATATACTATGTAGATTACATATATAATATTATATCATGATTAATATGAAATTAATTAAAATTTTATTTCTTAGCGCTTAAAAAAGAAAACAAATACGTATAATACATTAAAATAAAATTGCTGAACTTTCCTATGCATAGCATGGGTTAGCGACTAGTTGTCATAATTTTCGAAACATGATGCATTTTTGGAAGATAGCTTATGATGTGATCGTAGTCTGATTAAGATGCTAAAATGTTACATTGGCTTCTATCTCAATTGTGCTACAACATGAGATGCAAAAGTTAGCACTAAGTTTAGACTTTATATTAAGTCTAAATGAAATGTTTGCTATGAATCATATTGAGTGCCATGAAAGGCTTAAAGAGTTTCAATTCTATGTCATTTTATGAAAATATATTCATCTTCAAATGAATTGGAATTCTTGGATGTAGAGATTAATTGTTAATCTCATATGGATGTGATCCACAAGTCATTATTAGAATCATTTGATCAATTCATATCGTTTTGAAAATAAATAAATTCTTTTTTTATTATCTGAGTTGATAAGTGAGTTTTACGTAATGGAAGACATCCTAAAAGCAAAGGCTAGGATCAATATGACTTAATTCAAATTCTAAGCCTTAACCGAAAGGTAAGGGCTAGAAGAAGAATGATAATACTAAATAGTTCGGCAAGCTAGTTGTCCTAGGAGTTGCCAAAAAGGAAATTAACTCAAAAGCATGACCTAAAGGAAAGTGTTTTCATTATGGTAAATCTAAGCATTGTCCAAAATTGTAATCTAGATGGAAATTTACATGTTTTAATTTTAAAGAGAAAGTTTCCATCCTTCAATAATGTATGTTTTGGCACTTAAGTCTAGGTCTTGTTAATCTAAATGATATTCTAGACTAGTGAAAAATGGGTTTTTAGAACCATTAGTTTTTTGTTATATTCCCAGTCTACAAATTCTATTTAGAGGATAATATGACCTAGGGCTCCTTTATTGTAAAGGAATATAGTTCCAATGATTTCTTTAAGTCAATGCATAAATGAAGGAGGAATATGACTCTCTTAGAAATGGTAAAGTACATGATAAGTATTTCTATTTACTTATTTCTTTTAGAGATATACTCTAATTATTACTATACATTTTTTAAAATTGATTCCAAAAGATTGTTCCTAGGACATTTGTCAATTAGTGGATTGGGTGAAAACCTAGAATATGATATTTACACTTTTGGGATGTCCGGCACTTATGCTAGAAAGGAAGTCTGACAAATTAGAATCAAAAAGTAGAAAATATATGTTTATGTTGGGTATCCAAAAGGAATTGCAAAAGATTATTTTAGTAATCATAAAAATAACAAAGTGTTTGTAAAGTACAAAAACAAAGTTTCTAGATAATGACTGTGAATAATCTTAAAGCTAAACTTAAAATTGTTCTAGAAGAAAATGTCAAAATTTGTTGTAAGACAACTATAAAATACATTTAGAAATGAGATAGTTGTATTAAATATACCATAAGACATTATTCTATAGATAACAAGTACACTAATGCAATATCATAGAGGGAGGATTTCAAATTACCTGATAAATTCATACTTTTGGGATAAAGTTTTGAAGTCATCCCATAAGGATATGAATTTGATCTTCGGATCCTATATAGAGGCAATAGATGATATGAATATGGATTGCTGGGTCAAAGTTATATAAATAGAATTAGATTCTATTTATAGTTTAGAACTTGTAGAGGCGCCTAATGACATTAAGCCTATTGTTTTTAAATAGGTCTACAAGAAAATGAGATTGATAGAATAGAAGGTGTAAACCTTTAAAGTTAAGACTAATGGCAAAAAGATTTATTCAAAAAGAAATAGATTGATTATGAAAAGATTTTTTCACCAATATTCATATTTGACTCTATCTAGATTCTCTTATCCATTATATTTCATTTGGATGAAATATGACAATTAATATCAAGAAAACTTCTCTTAGTAGCAATCTTGAGGAAGACATCTATATGATGTAACTAGACTAGTTCATAGCAAAGAACCAGTTGTATTTAGTATGCAAGTTGCTTAAAATTCATTTATGGACTAAAGCAAGCATCTAGATCATACAATATCATCTTTGATCAAGCAATCAAATTGTTTGATTTTGATCAAATAGTGGAATGCCTTATGTGTGTAAAAGCTAATAGAGTAATAAATCTCTTTATTTATGTTGATGACATTCTAATCATTTAGAATGATGCATAGATATTGTCATCAATAGAATTTTTTGTTGTCAAGAGTAGATTGATATGAAGTACTTGAGTGAGACTAGTCACATCCTAAGAGTTAAACTTTAGTAAGATTTAAAAATTATAATGTTGGGTCTATCTCAAACTGTTTAAATAGATTAGATTCTAGCCAAGTATAGCATGTAATACTTGAAGAAAGGATTCCTTCCTTTCAAGTTTAAAGTTCTTTTGTTTAGGTCTATAGTCCTAAGACATATAAAAGGAAGAGCATATGAAGACAGTTCCTTATACAATGTTAAAAGGAAGTCTCAATTATGCTATGCTATATACTCGGCCAAATATCTATTTTGCAGTAGGCATGGTAGGAAAATATCAATTAAAATCCATTATTACTTAACTTAGTAGGAGTAAAGCATACACTCAAGTAACTTAAGAGAACGGGAGATTATATGCTCGTTCACCAAAGTGAGGATTTGATAGTTACTAGTTACATAACACTGACTTGTAGTTTGATTGTGATTCATGAAATTTGACTTCAGGATATGTGTTCACTCTAGGTGGTGAAGATACACATTAAGCGTAAGTATTATCTCATTAGAGAGATACTAGAGTGTGGGATATAGTAGAAAAGATAATTTATGCAATAAATCTAGCTGGAAATTTTTTCCAAACCTTGCCTTAGAGTGACTATGAGTTACTTTAAAGGGAAATAAGTGTTAGATATATGCAAAATTGTCTTTGAGGACAAGTGGGGGATTATTAGAGTTAGTGCCCTAAAATCTAATTTACTGGCATGTTATTAATGATTAAATTATTTAATTATATGAAACTATTTATAAATGAACTAATGTGACATTTGTTAGAAAAACACATGGACAATACGTGTTTGTATCTCATACAAAACATGCGGAGCAAAAAATTAACGGATTTACTTCATTCGCAATTGATAACATGTACTATGTAAGTTTCAGAATTTAAGAACAAGAGAGTGTACCTCGGTCCGGTGAAATTCAAAAAAGAAGTTCAAAAGTACTTGGGAACACTTTTAATCTTCACTTCAATTCCACTTAATGCCCAATAAGTGTGGTCTCTTAATTAGTTTCTAAGGAGAGAATAAGAGAAGTGTGGTCTCTTAATCTTCACATACAAACCATTTCATTCCTGTATGAAAACACTTATGAAAAGGTCATATGAAATTCTGTATGTTTTTCTCCTTATATATTACTGATTATCTAATTGGGCTAGCCTTTTGGGCCATTCCAATTGGGCTCTTGTGTGTGGCTTGGAGTTGGACTAAAGGGACCAATAAGACACTAGCTCTAATGGGCCTTGGGCTTTTCTGTCAACTCTTGACAAGTTCAAAGTTACTATTAATTATATTTAATACCATTATATAAATATAGTTGCACTCTAGGCCTTATCTATAAATTATATCCCAAGACTTTATTGTACATGCAACTCTTTCATAAAATATTCGTAGTAATACAAAGTTATGAATGTAGACTGCCATTTTGAAGATTACTACATCTTAATCTTGAGTACCCGGTTTAATTTTTTAAGTTATTCATCATATATTTATGAAATCGAATTCCATAAATATATACTTTAGTAATTCCTTACTAAAGTGGTTGTGCCCAACTCTTTGAATAACCAAACCCATTAAACTTATCTCAAGAGAATATTTTGTATCTCCGTTAAGAGACTATGAATTTCATCTTGAAAATATATGTTCCATCAACACTAAATGTGGCTACCCAACATACTGAGATTTTGATAGTGACTAATAGATCTCACTCCTGATATATCAAAGCAACTTACATCTCATGATCAGGTTCATTATTCTCTCAGGATTTTGAGTTAATGTAAATAGAAGTCATGAGATTTATTATTCATTTGACAGTTGTTAGGAGAATAACAAATCTCACAGCGGTCCAGTTCAATATGTCTTAACTCTTAAAACATATCAACATACCAACTAGAAATCTCCATTTCCATGATCAAGACAAATCATCTTAGTTGATATCTTATAGTCTTCGCAGATGAAATGCCCAATTTCATCACTGACTACGAACTGCATTTTGAGTTTACAAGGAACTTGTGATTTATATCTCCTGTGACTAAATCACATACAATGCATCTCATGGACTAAGATAATGTCTCATTAGTTCATTTATAAATAGTCTCATATAATTAAACAATTTAATTATTTATGACATGCCAACGAATTGGATTTTAGAACATAAATGCCAACAACATTATCATAGTCCTTGAGATGACTTGTATGTGATTTATGTGATTTAGTTACAGAAGATATAAATCCCAAGTTCCTTATAAACTTAAAATATAGTTTGTAGAAAGTAATGAAATTGGACGTTTCATCTACGAAGACTATAACGTATCAACTAAGATGATTTGTCTTGATCATGGAAGTGTGTAAGACATATTGAACTAGACTATTATAAGATTAATTATTCAATTAACAACTGTCACATGAATAATATATCTTACAACTTTTAATTTCATAAACTTTTAATCCTGAGAGGATAGTGAACCTGATCATGAAATGTAGGTTACTTTGATATATTAGGAGTGAGATCTAGTTTAACGATCAAAACTTAGTATGTTTGGTAACCATACGTAGTGTTGAGGGAACTCATATTCTCAAGATGGAATCCATAATCTCTTATTATAGAGACACGAAATATCCTCTTGAGATAAGTTTAATGGGAATTGGTTATTTATTAAAGAGTTACTAAAGTTCATATTTTATGAAATTAGATTTCATAAATATGATTAACTAAAAGATTAAACTGGTTACTCAAGGAATAAAATAGTTATTTACAAAGTGATAGTTCATTATGACTTTGTTCACTATGGATATTTCATGAAGGGGTCAAATGATATCATATTAGAGTCTTGGGATATAATTTATTAATAAGGCCTAGCGTGCAATTATATTTTCATAGTGATACTTGTTATATAATTGATGGTAATTTTGAGCTTATCAAGAATTAATAGATAAGTCTGAGGCCCATTAGAGTTAGAGCTTTATTAATCCTTTTGGTCCCATCCCAAGCCATACTAAAGCCCAAATAGGCTAGCCTAAAAGGCTAATCCAATTAGATAATCAGTTATGAATGTTCAATAAGTGTGTAAAACACCTATGAACATTTAGAACCCCAATTTACAAATTACCAACACAAGCTTATTATTAAACAATGTATGTGTGAAATATGAAAATAAGTTAAAACAGAATTGGTAAACCAATCTAAACCGAAATTATCACAACCACAGCTGCAAATAAAAGGTAAAGATTAAGAGAAGAGAGATGCAAACACAAAGATAACACAACGATGTGTTATCGAAGAGGAAACTGAAGTCCTTGGCGAAAAACCTCTCTACCACCCTCCAAGCAGTCAATAATCCACTAGAGAATAAAGTTGGGATACATGAATAGCAGAAACCCTCTAAGCCTAATCTACCCAGTGAACCTAAGCCCTCCAAGCTTCTTGCTCCAACTAGGTTACGCCGAACCTTGTCTTCTCTAGCTTACCAGATTCCGCAATAAGCCCATTGCATCAACCAAAAGGAATTGGTCCCTTCTTAACTGCTTCCCAAGTACCAAAAAGCCTCCTCACAGATATGGGTATGGTGAGGTAAGGATTTGGCTAATGTACCTCTCAAGGATGTAATAATGGAAAGGATGAGAGCAGAGGAATTTGAAGAACCAAAGGATGAAGATTGTGGATGAGTCAATCTTGTTTTTATTTAGGGTTTCTTTCTCAAAATTCTCTTTGGAAGCTCTCTACATTTTATAGGTATAAGGGTATTTATAGTAGGGTATGTATAAAATGTGAAAAGTTGGTTACAGATAAATAGGGCATTCTAGCGACTCGAGTTTGCGACTAGAACAAATCGCGAGCTAACTGCCTGGCCAGCTGGAGGTTTTGTCCTGTAGTGCAACAGCTAGCATGACCTTTCACCTCCCCCTGTATGCTTCACATGTGTGCCATCTTTGGCAACTTGCCAGTTGCGAGCTAGTCGTGAGATCCAGTCGCAAGGCTCTTCTTGAATGCACACTCTTGAGCTTTTCTGCACACTATTGAGCTTTTCTTCACACTCTCTCACACACTACCCTTACATGATTCTCACCTAAATATAAGGTTTCTAAATACTGAATTACAAGCAAATTTGACATGAAATAATGCCAGCAAAATGATTGAATAAATTCAACCTTACAATCTCCCCCTTTGGCTATTCCGTGACAAAACCCTAAAACAAACTCTAGAGTTAACATATGAGTTGGGAACGGTTGAACAAAACTCACTCACACCTCACTCTAGAATCTGTGAAGCTCTTGAACCATACGAACAAGTATTTCCTGAAAACAACAACACAATACGATCAATGTAAGCAGAGAACTTGAAATGCATATGGAGCAAGCACAATGCAACCAAGCAATAAAGAATAACAGCAGTAAAGCATGACTTGACCAAAAACGAGCAATCACTATAAATAGTGACCACAATGATCATTCACACAAGGAATGAACATCCAGACATGTAAGCTTAAAAGCTCAATGTAAAGTATCATTTGCATGTCCAACACTCAATTGATACAACAACACAAGGTAATTGCATCAAGGATATAAGATCCAACAATGGCATAAGAGTGATATACTAAAAGAAATGCATAACATTAACTAAAAGTACTGAGCTACAAAGCTAAGGTACCAAAAACAAGTACTGAATAACAACTTAAATATATAAACCAAAGTATTTAACAAAGTGTTATGCAAACCCATATTAAAATAATCTAAACATAACAACAAAAACCACAAACAACATAAAGTAAAATGCTTAAGGTTTTGCTCCCTTTTGCTCATTCTTAAGAGCTATTTCTCCCCTTTTTTGACCAGAATGGCCAAAAGGCTACTGCTGGGTAGTGAAACTGTCAAATTTTGCTGAAAGAAGATTCATCTGCTCTTTGATAGTAGCTAGTCTATTAGATTGCTCTGTCTGGATGTCACAAAGCCCTTCAATCCTTTCAAGAATGATTTGAAATGCATTAAAAGGTACTGCAAAAGATGATGAAGCTCAGCTCTGTTTGCCACGACCTCTTAAGCTTGAGGGTTGTTCTCCAACTTCTGTCTCAGTTTCCATAGGTTCTCTTTGATCTTGATCACCCTCCTCTTCATCACCCGGAAGAAGAAACTTTGATCTATGTAATGGTTAAAGCATTGGTAGCTGAAGGAGTGGACATGAGGCTAATATCTTGAGGAATTTCCACACTTTTTGCTCGAAAGAGTCGCATGAGTTGACTATGGAAAATCATCTTTGCCCTTGAAGAGGTTCTTGTTTCATCAGCAATAATGCAGGAGATATGAGCACTAATATCAATATAAGTGTTCTCTCAAAACTCCATGAGAAAAATTGCTCCTGCATTATTGATGGTGGTCAGCTTCTTTACTAGGTATAGGTTGAACATCATAATGTATGTGAGACATCTAAGGTCTAGTGGAAAAGCAATAGTATTGAGGCATTTTCCTTCTCTAACTCCACCAATATGAGATTGAACAGCTTCTATGGAGAGCATTCTGTCCTTGTAGTGTGTGAAATCATGGTCTAACTCCTCAAAGCCAAGAATTTCATCGATGTCCTCTAAGTCAATATTGAAATCATGACCTCTTATCTAACAGTTGATTTCATCTTCTCTTAAAATTGCATTGGCATAGAATTTGTTAGGACATATGTGTTTCACTTGTTTAGAACATATGTCATTCATTATTTATGTAATTGGCTAATCCTTTGTCAAAATGCACTTTACTTGTAATTGGGTAGATTTATGATAAGGTTAATGCTTCAAGAAACAGGGTTTCAAGATCAAGTATTAAAGCCATGCAAGTTTGTCCAAGAAAAAAGTTTAGAAGTGTTCTTTATTAAAGCTCGACAGCTGCATCTATCGAGTTTTAAGAAGCTGGTCTAGCCTCGAGGCTCGACAGCTGCTTGACAGTACCTCAACACCTGTAACTGTCGAGATTTAAGAAAAACATATTCCTAGTTCTGTTTTGATTCTAATCTGTGGATGTGTCTTTGGGCCTTTTTTTCTTCTAACCCTAGACATATAAAAGGATTATTTTAAGGGCCGTCAAAGTGTAGCAAGTTGCACAAGCATTGAGAAATCCTTATTCATGCAAATTGTAACTTAAGATGAAGTTCTTGCCCTAGTTCATCTCTCTTGTGAAGAAGTTGATGTGTCTTTGCACCGTTGAGTTTTGTAACCAAGCATCTTCTTGATCTTCATCATGTGGATGAATTGAAGAACTTTGCAGCCAACAATCTTCTCTAGTTGGTGATTGAAGTCGTGTATTGGGATCCGCACAAATTAGTTAGTCACGTACTTGGGAGCTGTGCATCGAAAGGAGAAACTATCACTACAGAACAAGTCCAATTGGGTATTGGGGTAAGGGTTCAACTGTAGGTTGGTAAGGTACTTGAGATTCCTTTACTTGTAACCGCTTATTGTGATAATAGTGGAGTTTCGAGAGTGGTGACCTTAAAATCACCCTGTGGGGTTTTTGTCGTGTAGGTTTTCCCCATTCGTAAACAAATCACCGTGTCATTTATTTTCTGCTGCATACTTAGTTTAATTGGTGATTTGTTTGTGCTACCACACACTTTGCATGTTAACTTGATTAATTAATAACTTGGCTAATTAATCAACTTAATTCATCACAAGGGGTCAAAACGTTTTTGGCCTATCAGAACTCTTTGATCAATGGTTCACATACCACGGGCAGATCACTAAGGAGCTTGTCCCAACCTCTACCCTGAAAACAACCTAGAATGAAGTAGTCCTTCAAATCAACCAAATCCATAAATCTCTCTTGGATGATAGGAGCCTTCGAATAAAACTGATTGTATCTCTCAAAATGTTTGTTAGACTTGAACTTTGTATTGTCCATTTTCTTTCTCTTGTCAACCTTTTGTACAGTGGTCTTCTTCTTTGGAGTCATTTGCACAAACACAACAGCAAAGACCACAAAACTAAACACAACATATGGTAACACCAAAAGTTAGTAACAAATTAGAATCACTGACAAGGACAAAGAGGTAGACCAAAGATTTAGTCTACAGGATAGTTCTAGACATGAAAGAACACTCAGCAACAAAACACAGTAGAGTAAAAAATTTTTCAAGCAGATCACATTGTGAGTGTGTGCTCAAAAACTTCCATAAACAATCTAAGGCTAAATGCAAAACATATAACCAATGATGCCAATCACAATCAGTGTATACCAAGGACACCCCGCAAATATTATATTTCATGGAAACCCAAAAAGAACACAAGAAAATGTCTACGAGACATTTTACCATGGGTATGATATGCAAAACACAATACAGATCAGGAATCATACTCAAAAATTGAGACAGGGGAACATGAACACATGTATAACAAGCAACATGTTATCAATATCAACAAAACCCATTCAATCAAACTCAACAAAAATATACCCAAACCATATTCGAAACACAAGTATTCAAAACTCATCAAAAACCCAAAATCCAAGAAGTTAAAGGGTATAAACTTGAAATACTCTGAGAAAAATGAAAAACCCATACCTTTTCTTGAAGCTTTAAGTTTGAAGATGATGAAAATGGTGGATTTTCAAGTGAAACACAGTGAGTTTGTGAGAGGAAGACAATGAACAATCACAATGTGCAAGGGAAAACTAAAAAGGTTTTGAAAACTACCCTGAAAATAACTCTCATTGTGCAAAACATGTGATTTCGCGATTGGATTGAGTTGCGAACAAGTCGCCAAAGAAAGCTGCCAAAAACCCTTAAGACAAGTCACCAAAATGAGTCGTGAGAATTTTAAAAACCCATATTTTGAAAATTTCTCTAAGTCTTTTTCGCGACTGGGGCCATGACCTGCCAGAGAGTCGCCAGGAGCTTTTGTGTAAGCTTGTGACTGGGGTCTCGTGACTGGCTTGACTCACGAGGCAAGTTGCCAAAACAGGGGTGCATAGTTTTCGAAATTTTTGAAAACAAAAATACTTTCCAAAAACAAACAAAACACTCAAAAATCTTTTTGTATTTGATCAACTTATAATTAAGCATGTGCAACATATTTAATCATGTACAATCACACAAATGAATAAGGCATTCCTTGAACATAGACATGTGTGATGTGTGTGGATACCAAAGATGAGATGGTCCTTAGTCTAATGTGAAGCTTCAATAATCAATTCAACCAAGACATACATAATTAGCACTAGGAAAAGTGATTAATCTCAATTATAGAAATATGCATATATGACCTCCCACAAAACTTGATTACATATTTCTGAAGCTTTTCATTTGGCTTCATACACATCATATCATTTGATCTTTTATAGTCAATACATCTCATTTTGAGATCAATGCATGAAATTTTTGATATTAAAATTTAATGAGCAAGCCTTTGGCTTTTTAGGCATCATACATTTTTCACAAAAGTCGCTTTCCCTTTTTCCTAGTCAATACTAGTATGTGCAATGGCTTTTGCAGCTCATTATCTCTTTTCATTTTGAGATTTACATTTGTTGAGCTCTTTAAATAAAAACAATAAAAGAGTGGGAAGATATATAGGCACAAGTCTACGAAAGTTTCAAGATCAACAAAACCATTGACTAATCATTCACGACAAGTTTGAAGATCTATTTACAACACTCACATATATTTCAAGATATATCCAACAAAGATATGAGTGCATAAAGAATAGGCTACGCTTGTAAATGCACAAAGCCTAGTACAAAGGTACAAGGCAAAACATGCTTTTGACGATACACAATAATGTTGATCAAACTTTTGGATTTTCTACTTTTTATGTGTTTTTGGATTTTTGACAAAAAAAAAAAAAAAAAGATTGACCAACAAAAATGTAAAAGCATTCAAAGCAAATAGCAAACAAATAGAATTTTTCAACACATGTTGGAATGATAACAAAAAGCACACAACCAATCATATACACAAAAGCATAGGAAGTATTAAAGCATGGACATGTTGTGATGCTTATGCATGAGTACCCTTCTTCACCCACACGACACTTGCGTTTGGGGTGATATCCCTAGAGGATTAGGTACCATTGTTTTGAATTTCAAACCTTCTGGTGAAGCTTGTCAAACAGGTGGTGAAAGCATTAATCATCTTCATCACATCCCTCATTCCAGGATTACTTTCTTGACCTTTAGGTTGCTCAGCAGTCCAATTTCCTTTGCCATGTCTTGGTCCTTTCGACCTTTGAGCACTTGAATTCTTCAATGCTTGGAGCTTATGACAATTTGGTATGGTGTGTCCTAAAATTCCACAATGATGGTAGAAATGTTGAGTTCTAGGACCTCTTTGTGACTTTAGGGGAGATTTACCTTAGGTTGACCACTGATTGGTTAGGAGGCTTAGTAAAAAAACCTTTGGTTAGTCACATTTTTCTTCTTTTCCAACTTCACTTTCTCAACAACTAAAGTTTCTACCACTTGTTCCTTAGCTTTCACAAACTTCATTTCCTTGGATATATTAGCAGTTGAACTACTCTTATCGGTGCATCCCAATCTGCTTTTGTCGAAGAAAGGTTTTTGGTGAACAAGCATTTCATCAAGCTTCTTCGAGGAGACCCGCTTTGCTTTAGCATTGGCTTGAGCCACCTCAAGCTCAAGAAATTTTATCTTTGAGTAGGCTTTGGTCAGCTCTCCATTTAGCATCTCGACTTCACACTTAGTCTCCTTGTATCGGACTAAAAGACTCTTGTAGTCTTGCTCAGCTCTCTTCATTTTCTTAATGGTTGTGTTGGCCACTTTTGCATATTTGCTAGTCTTCTCAAGGAGGGAGCTATAGGTCTCTTGTAGTCCTTCTGTTCTTTCATCTTCCTCATTATCGGATTCTTCTGCTACTCTCACTGACTCCAGTTCATTGTGCCCACCAAGCTCTTTCACCGACACACTTAAATCATCCAAAGATTCCACTAGAGCAATGGCCATGAATGCAGAGAAGTTTTCCTCTCCATCACAGCTTTCATTAGAATCTGAATTAAAGGAGTCGGAATCACTATGGGCCCGTCCGTTTGGGTGGAAAATAGGGAGGATGTAATATACTGTTTTCCACTGTTTTTTTGGGGAAGGAAAATAGGAATGAGAGAAAACTGGGGAGAAAGTTCTCTCCAGGCCCGCAATTTTTTTCCTTCCAAATCAGAGGAAAATCTGAAGAGAAAAGTGTTATGGTAGCACTTTTACAAAAATACCCTCTTCCCACCTATTTTTTTTCAACATTCTCTTCTCTTCTTTTTTTCAAAGTTACCTGAACGTTCTCTTCTCTCCAACATGACTTGAATGTTTTTTTTTTTTTTTTTTTTCCAAAGTTACTTGAACGTTCTCTTCTCTCCAATGTGACCTGAATGTTTTTTTTTTTTTTCAACGTGACCTAATCTAATTTTTACATTATAATAATAAAAAATTATATATATGATGTGATAAATTTTATATTATGTAATGTGTAAGTGCACAATTGCACCTGGATCCAACGACAATTATGGGCTCAGGCCCAATGAGCCTTAAACAATGAAATTTGTAGAGTGTGGCTCGAGACCTAGGTTAGAGGCACTTAGAACTTAACAATAAGCTAAAGAATATAAACACTTGTAAATAACAAATGATAACTACAAATAGGCCTCCTCGGACGTAAGCCGAGGACTCCCTCTGTATTATTTCTCTTTTTCTCTTCAAGATTTCAATTCTTAATTTCTTCCTTTTCTCTTGACCGATCTCCCTTCCTTTGGCCTTTCACCCATCCTTAAATACTTTTTTTCCTAATGCTTTTTCCACGTGTTGCTCAAATTCCATCCCTCCTAGATATTTCTTCCCTTAGTGCCTTTGAATAGTAACCAGAAGTTTCAGTTCTACTGTTCAGGGGTCACCTCCCCATTAATGCGGCCAGGGAGGTAGGTGCAGAGTCTTTAATGTGGAGGTGTTAGCCTTTGTTTATGATATTTTCCTAACACCGATGTGTCTACAACATTCAGGAGTTCCCCCCTTTAACCAATAGTCTTTCTAGAGTTATGCCTTGACCTTCATAGTGAAGCTTCAAGTTCTCTTGGGTCCGTTCGAGGAGAAACTTGCTCTCGGACATGTTCTCGGACCCTCAGCGTATGGGCCGATTCGCAGTACTAACAAATCCTTAGCTAAAAAACAGATCGGCCCCCCCTTACTAGAGCCCAAAGGCCCAAATGCCTGTTTGGGTCCTTTTACTCCCCACATAATGAGTACAAATAAATCTATTTCTTGCATATTATGTAACAAGTATATAATAGTCAATTTATATAAATTACATTTTCCATCCTTCCATTTTTCTCTTTAACAGAACAAAAGAGTTTTCCACCCTCCCACTTTTCCACCCCTCCAACTGAACACACAAAAGGGAAAACTAAATATTTTCCATTCTCCTACTTTTTCATCCCCTCATAATTTTCCATCCTTCCACTTTTCCACTCCTCCAATCGAACGTACCCTAAGAGTGGAGGCATACACCTTGCCCTTCCCTCTCAAATAATTAGGACACTCTTTGAGATGTCCATGTCCATTGCATTCGAAGCATGTGATTCCTTGAGAGGATTGAGAGTCCTTCCCATCCTTCCTCTTGAAGTCCTTTTTCTCCTTTCCAAAACTTGGAAATTTTCCCTTCTCAGCAAATTTTCCATTCTTCTTGAACTTCAAGAACTTTCGAAAATTCTTTACAAGATATGCCACATTTTTCTTGACCTCATCCTCATCTGATGAGTTGTGAGCTTCCACCCTCTCATTAATCATCTTTAGAGTAAGGGATTTGCACTTCCTTTGAGATGGCAATAACAACTCATAAGTTTGAAGTGAGCCAATTAGTTCTTGAACTTTGATATCATTAAGATCCTTGCTTTCTTAATAGCTGTAACCTTCACATGGAAGCTCTCTGGCAATGATCGAAGGATTTTCCTCACTATCTTTGAGTCCTCCATCTTTTCACCCAAGTTGAACTTACCAATAATCACCTCATTCAGCTTGCCATAGAGTGAGTTGAATGACTTGTCGTCACTCATTTTTCAGCTCTTCGAATCGAGTGGTTAGCATTTGCAACTTAGTGTCCTTGACTTTCTTTGTTCCTTCATAGGTCTTCTCTAATATTTTCCATGCCTCCTTGGCAACTGTTATGTGAGAAATCCTGTGAAACTCATCTAGAGAAACACCACAAAAGATAGCATTCAATGCCTTGCTATTTGCATTGGCTGTCGCAAGTGCCGCCTTATCCCATGTGGATTTAGTGGTCTCCGGCCTAGTCCATCCTACATCTACTGCGTACCAAATAATCTCATCAATTGAACATAAGAATGCCCTTATGCGGACTTCCAAAATGCATAGTTGCTTCCATTTAAGTATGGTGGAGCTTTGAGAGATTGAGATCGAGCCATCTTAAACGGGGTTAAGGATTGCACTTAGGTAATTATACCACAGCAAATGCACCCGCTCTAATACCAATTGAATATTCAATAAGTGTTTAAGACACTTATGAACGTTTAGACCCCCAATTTACAAATTACCAACACAAGCTTATTATCAAACAATGTATGTGCGGATATGAAAATAAGCTAAAACAAAATTGGTAAAACAATCTAAACTGAAATTAATCACAATCATAGCAGCAAATAAAAGGTAAAGATTAAGAGAAGAGAGATGCAAATACAAAGACAACACAACGATATGTTGTTGAAGAGGAAACTGAAGTCCTTGGTAAAAAACCTCTTCACCGCCTTCCAAGCGGTCAATAATCCACTAGAGAATAAAGTTAGGATACATGAATAGTAGAAGACCCTCCAAGCCTAATCTACCCAGTGCACCTAAGCCCTCTAAGCTTCTTGCTCCAACAGGGTTACACCAAACCTTGTCTTCTCTAGCTTACTGGATCCCGCAATAAGCCCATTGCATTAACCAAAATGAATTTGTCCCTTCTTAACTGTTTCCCAAGGACCAAAAAGCCTCCTCACAGATATGGGTATGGTGAGATAAGGATTTGGCTAATGTACCTCTCAAGGATGTAACAATGGAGAGGATGAGAGTAGAGGAATTTGAAGAATCAAAGAATGAAGATTGTGGATGAGTCAATCTTGTTTGTCTTTTGGGTTTCCCTCTTAAAATTCTCTCTAGAAGCTTTTTACATTTCATGGGTATAAGGGTATTTATATAGGGTGTGTATAGAATGCGAAAAGTCAGTTAAAGCCAAACAGGGCATTCTGGCGACTTAAGCTCGCGACTAGAATGAGTCGAGAGTTTGAGTGGCGAGCTAACTACCTAGCCAGCTAGAGGTTTTGTCCTGTAGTGCGATAGCTGACATGACCCTTCAGCTCCCCCTGCATGCTTCACATGTGTGCCATCTTTGGCGACTTGCCAGTCGCGAGATCTAGTCGCGACGCTCTTCTTGAATGCACACTCTCTCGTTTTTTTTTACACTCTCTCACACACCACTCTTACATGATTCCCACCTAAATACAGGGTTTCTAAATGCTGAATTACAAGCAAATTTGGCACGGAATAAAGCCAATAAAATGATTGAATAAATTCAACCTTACAAGTTATTTATTTAATAAGAGTTATTAAACAAAGTAACTACCAAACCAGTTATTATGTACGTATGATTAAAAGAAGAGAAAACAGTTTTTCTCTACAAGATCTTGGAAATACATTTTTCTAAAGGAAAACTAACGTACACAAGAACTGATTGAGAGATCACTCATCTTAGGCACCATGTGGAATCGGAATGAAGATTGAGGATATTCTCAAGTTTTGTTTTTGAATTTCACTGCATCAAGATACGCTTTCTCTTTTTTGTTCTAGAATTCAAGGTTATATGTTATCTCTCATTAATGATGTAGATCCTTGTATTTCTTCCGCTGTGGGTATTGTATGAGATGCAAAACTAGATTTTCCAACGTAAGTAACTTGAAATCATGTATGTGGTCCAAAGAAGGTTATATTTTCTTTTGAATTTTAGGTTTTTATTTTTATTTTTGGTTTTTACTCTTGCATTTGCCTAATGAGTGGAGCAGAATTACTTTGATACCTATTTGCAAGAACAACAATAATATTTAAAACTGTTCAAAACTTCAGAAAAGAGTGATTGAACATACGTTAAGACATAAAACAACAATATTAGAGATTTGGTTTTATGCTAGGACAATCTACTATGAAAGTTATTTTCTTACTTAGATGTCTAATGAAAAAATATAGAGGTTGTGAAGATCTTCATATGGTCTTTATTGACCTAGAGAAAACATATAGTTAATATGGTCTTTATTGACCTAGATAGGTTACGCAGTGGGTTTTGGAAAAGAAAGACTTTCTTCTTAAGTGTATTAAGTTGATTAAGTGTTTGATAAAGCTATAACTAGTATGAGAACAAGTGGAAATATCATAAGTGAGATTCTATCGCTTTATGTTTGCATCAAGGATCAATATTTAGTCCATATCTCTTTGCACCAATGAATGATGAGCTCACTAAATCAATAGCCAACCCTGACTAATTAATTTATTGAGGATCTATAGTTGACCACAAAAAGAATTAGGACTAAGGTCATTTTGTTGTCGTTGTTGTTGTCATATTCTTGTTGTCTACGTCCCATGCACTAGGGTTGTGCAATTATTTGTGATTTTTTTTAATTAATTTTTTTAAAAGGAAAACAGTAACATACAATAGATGAAAAGATGACCAGCCATTTCGTTGTTGGCCTTAAATGGCAGGCTAGTTTGCAATGTTGTTCATAATAACTTTATATTTTATTAAATAGTAAATACATGGCATTATCATTAATTGTTTCCTTCCACTTATCTACATGTAATCTTGAAATGGAAATTTTCTTCAATACATTTCAGGGTGTATGCGACGGTGTGGAAAATGTTCTAATTCTAGCAGCCACAAATACTCCTTATGCTTTGGATCAGGTGAGAAAAAAATACAATCCTTCTAACCTATGGCCATGGATAGAAAAGAATCATGTTTATTGGACCAAAAAACATGATTAGAAACTTTTATTAAACACAAAAAATCATGATTTGAAAATTGGAATCATGATTTTTGATCTTAAACATGCTAACTTTAAACTTAATTACCACGTAACAATCTCACTAATGATGTGTAACCTTAAGGGTCACAATCTAAAAAATTTTAATTTTGAAAGATGGAAAATCAAAATTTCCAAAACTTTAAGTTGTAGTCTATTAATTTTGAGAATATGTCAGTTGCAAATTGTTAACTAGTCTAACTTGGAAGTTTAGAAACTCTTAAAGTATCCCATGAAGCACCCAATACAAAATTGGGTCTATTACATAATCATTTTGTTAAATTCTGTTAGACTAAAACTATTAACCCCCATTTTAAGCTAATTTTTCATTTAAAAATTCACAAAAAAAAACACACTTAAGAAAACCTGGCTATCAACCAAATCCCAAATCAAATATAGACCCAAAAATAATTAGGGCTTAGTTGAGTTTAGTATGTGGTGGTTACCATTGGTTGGCAATCTTGGGCGGCATGCTTAGAAAGAAAGACAACTTCAAAATAAAGTTGTCCACGTCACTAGTTTTTATTATTATATAATTTTTAATAACTCGTAAAAATGAAAAGAAAATTATTAGTTTACATTATACTAACATTGTAAAACAATAATCTTTTATAAGGAAAAATCCAACATTTTATCTAGAAAGAGAGAAAAAAAATATTGATTTTTGCAAGAGCTTATTCATTTACAACACAAACTAACTTTAATTCCCAAATGTGAAAAGATATTTCATGCACTGAGCACATGCAAGAGTTTTGCCGGATCTCGTATTCAATACTGTAAGGTTGAATTTATTCAATCATTTTGTTGGCTTTATTCCATGCCAAATTTACTTGTAATTCAGCATTTAGAAACCATGTATTTAGGTGGGAATCATGTAAGGGTAGTATGTGAGAGAGTGTGAAGAAAAGCTCAAGAGTGTGCACTCAAGAAGAGCCTTGCGACTAATTCTCGCGACTGGTGAGTCGCCAAAGGTGGCACACATGTGAAGCATGTAGGGGAAACTAAAGGGTCACGCTAGCTGTTGCACTACAGGACAAAACCTCCAGCTGGCCAGGCAGTTAGCTCGCGACTCAAACTCGCGACTCGTTCCAGTTGCGAGCTTGAGTCACCAGAATGCCCTGTTTGGTTGTAATTGACTCTTTGCATTCCATCCATACCCTAATATAAATACCCTTATACCCACGAAATGTAAAGAGCTTCCAGAGAGAATTTTGGGAGAGAAACCCTAGAGAAAAACAAGATTGACTCATCCATAATCTTTATCTTTTGATTCTCCAAATTTCTCTACTCTCACCCTTTCTATTATTACATCCTTAAGAGATACATTAGCCAAATCCTTATCTTTGTTGGAATAATCATGGTTTGTATCTTATACAAAACATATGTAGCGGAAAATAAATGGATCTACTTTATTCACAATTGATAACATGCACGATGTAAATTTCAGAATTCAAAAACAAGAGAGCGTACCTTGGTGTGGTGAATTTCAAAACAAAGATGAAAAGAACTTGGGAATACTTTTAATCTTCTCTCCAATTTCACTTTACGCCCAAGAAGTGTGGTCTCTCAATCAGTTTCTAAGGGAGAATGATAAAGTGTCTCACACTCATATACACACTATTTCACAATAGTGTCTCTTACTCACACAAAAATTCTGTATGTTTCTCCCTTAATATCTAACTAATTATTTAATTAAGCTGGCCTTTTGGGCCTTTCTAATTCGGCTTAAATGTGTGGCTTAGAGTGGGACCAAAAGAAACTAATAAGATACTAACTCCAATGGGCCCTAGGCAATTTTGTCAACTCTTGACAAGTTCAAAGTTACCATTAACTATATTTAATACCACTATATAAATATAGTTGCACTCTAGACCTTATTTATAATTTATATCCCAAGACTTCATTATACATGCAATCTCTTTATAAAATATTCGTAGTAATACAAAATCATAAATATAGACTGCTACTTTGTAAATTACAACATCTTAATTCCTTGAGTACTCGGTTTAATTTTTAAGTTATTCATCATATATTTATGAAATTCAATTCCATAAATATATACTTTAGTAACTTTTTACTACAGTGGTTAGGCCTAACACTCTAAATAACTAAATCCATTAAACTTATCTCAAGGGAATATTTTATATTTCCGTTAAAAGACGATGAATTCCATCTTGAGAATATATGTTCCATCAACACTAAATGTAGCTACCCAATATACTGAGGTTTTGACTGTGACTTTAGATCTCACTCCTGATATATCAAAGTAACCTACACCTCATGATTAGGTCCATTATTCTCTCAGAATTAAGAGTTCATGTAAATAGAAATCGTGAGTTTATTATTCTTTTGACAGTCGTTAGGAGAATAATAAAACTCACAGCGGTCCAGTTCAATATGTTTTAACTCTTAAAACATATCAGCATATCAACTAGAAATCTCCATTTTCATGATCAAAACAAATCATCTTAGTTGATATTTTATAGTCTTCGCAGATGAAATACCCAATTTCATTACCGACTACGAACTAAAATTCTGAGTTTATAAAGAAATTGTGATCTATATCTTCTGTAACTAAATTACATAGATAACATACTATGCATGTCATGAACTATATGATAATATCCTGATATTCATGTTATCATTATTTTTAGATAATAATAAAATAATTTTATTAAACACAACATTAAGTCATACATAATATCATACATAGCATCATACAATAGGATTTAAGGGCACACATCCTAACAATCTCACCATACCCATATTTGTGAGGAGGCATTTTGGTACTTGGGAATTAGTTTGGAAGGGACCAATTAATTTTGGTTGATGCAATGAGCTATTGCGGGATCTGGTAAGTTAGAGAAGACAATGTTCAGCGTAACCTTGTTGGAGCAAGAAACTTGGAGGGTTTAGGTGCATTGGGTAGATTAGGCTTAGAGGGTCTTCTGCTATTCATGTCTCCCAACTTTATTCTCTAGTGGATTATTGATCGCTTGGAGGGTGGCGGAGAGGTTTTTCGCCGAGTACTTCAGTTTTTTCTTCGATAACACATCGCTATGTTGTCTTTGTATTTGCATCTCTCTTCCCTCAATCTTTGCCTTTTAATTTCTACTATGGTTGTGATTAATTTTGGTTTAGATTGTTTTACCAATTCTGTTTTAGTTTATTTTCATATTCCGCACATATATTGTTTGATTATAAGCTTGTGTTGGTAATTTGTGAATTGGGGGTCTAAACGTTCATTGGTATTTTACACACTAGTTGAACTTTCAAATACAATCCATTTATTCAATGAGAGAGTCACTTTTCGAATATAGCTAAGGATATGGCCAAGCACAACAACTACCCTGTTAAAAGCATTTTACAGGCGACACATGCCATTGATAAGCTTTTTCCTATTTGTTTGATTTTTTATCAAAACATGCATAATTTACAGCGAAATCCAAAACACCAAAGCAAAATTGATCCTTGAAACGCAAATCATTTGCAAATATTAACCTCCAAACTTCCACAAATACCATTAACCTTATTTATTAGCCAAAATATTACAATTCCAAATTAAAACAACTATTCCAAACCTCACAAGTACATCACATCAAAACCAATGTTCAAAGCTCACAGCAAACCCACGATCGAATATAACATTTGCAATGTTCAATTCAAAACTTTGACAACAGTCTTTGCTATTAAATGATGGCTGATTCCACAATATTTGCACATGCACATCAGTTACCAAGGCCACTGTTAATGTCAAAAAGAGAGTCAGTGGTTAAATAGTTATTTGGAAAAAAAAAAAAAAAAACAATACACAGAAGAATAAAATCTTGATGAAAAAGAAAACAAATTGCTCCACAACTTTGTTGAGAATTTGTCATGCCTTTATTTTCATCATTCTTTTAAAATACACGTCTATGGACCGCGTAAGCGCCTATACTCATCGGCCATATTCTTTGCCATAAAAGTTTGAGACAGATTAGTGATGGTTGTGGATTGGAAGAAGTAAACTAATCTAGAGTTTTGAGAGAAAAGTCCTTTATGGAGAGACTTAAGGTCACTAAAACTAAATACAAACTGATGAAATTGAGCTTTTGGATTTCAAATTTATTTCAAGTTTTAGAATCTTGCCTGTTTATAAATTAAATTTATTTGTGTTTTTACAATTAATTTTTTTTTTTTTTTTAACTAGAGTTAAATTTATATGGTTTTGTTTCGTTTTTTCATTTAGGAAGTTGAATTAGAGTTGTTTTAAATGTGTGGCCTTTTATTATTGGTTGGGACTACTCGAGACCTAGGTCCTAATAATTTCTTCTTAAAAGGACCTAACAACATATACGAATTGAATAGAAATTCTCAAGAAAAAACTTACTTAACAACACAAAAGATCATTCAATTTCTACACCCCTTATCAAACCCTTATAATGGTTTTGAAACCAAGACCTTTCAAAGAATCGAAGAATGAAGGGGTTTGTGATTTTTGAGGTTGGATCGAGTTTAATTGAGTTCAAACCATGATTATGTCACAAATAATTTAAAATATAAATAAATATAATAAATTAGTATAAATAGAAAAAATTACTAAAATAGTTCAAAAAATAAAAATAAAAGCCATCTTAAAAATTTTTTTTTAAATCAATGTAATATTATTAATTGTTAAAAAAGCAATAATAAAAAAAATTATTAATTTACACTATACTATGAAGATAAGATAGAATTATATTATAGACAAAACAAATGTTTATAGTATTATATATTTTTATGCAAATATGTATAATATTTGCACTTGTTTAATCTATAATATAAATTTTAATTTACAATAACACATGAATTTAACATATGAATATGTGGGTTTGTAGTGCCAATAAATAATGCAATTATGTATTTAAATATCTTATAAAAAATGTAATTAAATGAAAACGGTTTAAAAAAAATTTAAAAGCAAATGAATGGTGGAAACATGGCTACATGTCCAGCCTTTTCATTGGGGAGGGGTAGTGTCTGCCATATTGGTAGCCAACTTTATTGGAAAAAGAAAAAAATCTTAGACTTTTAGTTTTACCGCTTTAGGTACTAGTCACAGAAGAAGAAAGGAGACCCCAAAGAAGCAAGAAGAATAAACATTGAAAGAAAACACAGAAGATTGGAGAAGAAGGAAAACTGGAAAACGCAGAAGAAGCAGGGTGAATATAAGGTTTGCGTTTTTCATTTCTATTTTATTTTGTGTACTTGGTGTGTTTTGGGTCTGCATTTTTGGATTTGTGGTGAGGATGAGAGATAAAAAGCCAAAGTTCAACGGAGAAAATAGCATAACGTCAAAGCCCCATCTTTTTTGTTTTGTTTTGGTTTTATTTTTTATTTTTATTTTTGTTTCTTACTTACTAGTGAGATCTGGCCACAGCTCTCAAACCCAAGCGGTTCAACTGCGATTCATTGTGTTTTATATGTAAAGCAGATTTTGGGTTTAAAGAACCGTCTGAAGAGGCAGTTTCTGGTTAACCGGATCAGACCGTATGGTCCGATCTAAATTTCAAAACCATTAATAGAATAGAGATAAACATTTCTAACACCCAAATACAAGCTAACCAAACCTAAGTGCCCTGTTTAAGTCTTTTGAAAATACAAGCGTGTAAAATGGTGATGTAAAATTACGTGTTGCGTTGTTTAAACAATGAAAACGGTGGTTCAAAAACCTCCACCAAATAACCCTAAATTTCAAAAAAAAAAAAAAAAAAACCATTACAAAATCTCTAACACCCAAATACTCAAACCAAACCAAATGGCAAAAACTGGGGGGGAAAAAAAATATAAAAATCCAAGGAACTAGGAAAAAAATTACTGTTGGCTTTTCTTGGCAGCTAACACGGCACTGGCAACCCCAGCGGCCCTGGCAACCCTGGCGGCCCGAGCAGCATTGGCCTGGTGGCCCTGGATCCCCTTTGTCTCCTTTTTCCCCTTTGTCCCCTTGGTCCCCTTTCGGCCCTTTCTCCCCTTTGTCCCCTTGCTTCCCTTCGTCCCCTTTCGGCCCTGGTGGCCCTTTTCGTCGGCGAATGTAAATTGCGACTGCGATTATGCTAATTAATATTAGTAGAGTCAAGATACACCCCAGCACGAACCGCACGGATACTGATTGTGGTTGACTTGGTGCAGGCCATATGTTGTCATCTGGTAGTGATGGAGTGGAAGGGGGATATGGGGGATAATGTAGGATTGGAGGATTCTCAAATGCTGGCGTTGTCGGTGGTGGAGGCGGAATAAGGGAGGGAAACGTGGGGAAGGTTCGTGGTGGTGGTGGTGGTGGTTGTGAAGAGAAGGTTGGAATTAGTGGTGCAATGATGGTGGTAAACAGCATGAACAACAGGGCAAACATGGTTGAAATATTTGGATTTTGGAGTTGGAGGTGAAGGTTCGTCTGCTCTGAAATAGCCACAAAGCCATGCTTTTTATGGTTGCTTGGATCACCATCATTTGGTAGATGGTCTCAGACTTCACCAACCTTATTTTTATTTTTTGCATGAATCTCTTTTATATTTTTGCATGAATCTCTTTTGTTTTGTTTTGTTAGTTTTCTCATGCTCTGCTGCCAAAAGCCTTAATCTATAGAAAGCATAAAATACTCCGAAAACAAAAAATAACCCAAAAAAAAGAAACTTGCTTTAAGCCCACATGGGGCGTGGGCCCCAGCGACATTGACGTTTCTATGTTTATTAGTTGGAAAGTCGGTGCATGTACAATAATACATGCACCCACTTTAGTGTTGAATTTTGACCGTAAGTAACAGTTGTGGCTTGGGCGGGCCATGGGGACAATTGTCCTTCCGTACCTCCCCAGGCTGCGCCCTTCGCATCTAATAATGTTGAATTATTTGCAACAAAATACTCCAACTGCTTTGGATTTTGGGATTAGGAAAAAAGCCTACATCTGTATTTTTGCATAGAGACAAAAATGCCTTTAATCTTGTATATTCAACTTTTAACTTTTATCCCCCTTTCCACCTACTCCAACTGATTTGCTTCGACACATTTTGTTTTGTTTTTGTTACGTGAACTGATTGGCGTCTTGACGACTAGTCATAGGTCTATTTTGAGTATATTCTACTGACTACTGGATATGAATAAACTGTACGCATGGTGAAATATTCGGATTCTGGATTGGAGGTGGAGCTGGTGGTCATCAGGACTAGCCATATGGCATGCTTTTATAATTTCTTGGATCACCATTGTTTGGTAAGTGGTCTCAGGCACTCTCTCTCAGCTACTGTAAGACAATACTTTTCCTATTCCAAACTTCACCAACCTTGCTCTCATCCAATGTCGGCGTCTCTGTCTTGTTTTTTTATTCTTTTTGCATGAAGCTGTTTTGTTTTGTTTTGTTATTTTTTAAAGGTCTGGTTAATGTGTACTCTTAGAGCACATATTAAATTATTTATTTTTAAAAATATTTTATAAGAAATTGAAAATTTTTTATAACTTTTTTAATTATAGATAAAATTTTATCTAAAAATAGTATAAAATAATGTACTATTATGTGCTCTTAAGATACATTAATAAAAGTCATTTTTTAATGGTCCGCTGCGAAAACAATTAAAAGCCTAAAATGCTCCCTCGGTCTTTTTATTTTTATTTTTTATTTTATTTTAATATGCCCTCAGTCTTACTCTAAAGACAGAATAACCACCCAAAAAAAAAAAAAACTCACCGCCTTAAGCGCACATGGCCATGGCCCATGCCACATGCACCTTTCTATTTTTTTATTATATTCTTAAAAAGCATCATTGACCTTCCGTGGAAAATAAAAGAATGTGATGATCATAACTATTTTATCCTAGCTAGCTAATTAAGAACATGCAGAAGTCCTTTAAAAAAATTATAAATAGAGAACACCATTCACAAAAATACATAAAAACCCTCCATTTTTGCATCATTTTTCAAAATATTTTACAACATGCTACAGATGCATCCAAATATAAATGTTACTGTAGCAACATCTATATCATTTTTCCCATTTGTTTATTCACTCTTCTCTCTCTCTCTCTCTCTCCTACCTCTTCGCTATCACTTCTCAGCTCTCTCATCATTGGGTTGTTGTCACTTGTCATTTTTGGATTTAGGTCATTGTTTTATATTTGGGTGGTTGCAGTGGGGGCAATGGTTCTGTGGCCGGGGTGGCTTGTTGGCGTTGGTGTTGCTAGGCTTGGTTTTGGTTGTTGTCGTCGTGGCTAGGGTGGATTGTCATTGTTTCTCATGGCTACGGTGGATTGACAAACAGTGGCAGCAATTTTGGGGTTGTCATGGTAGTGGCCTTAGGGTTGTCCATGAGGTGGCTTTGGTTTTGTGGTGGTCATGTTACCAGTTTCACTTTTGTTGGGGGTGGATTCGGTTTTGGGTTTTGGCCATCAATGTGTGTTGTTGCAAGGTTAGAGTTGGTGATTGCACTGGGTTAGGACATGGGTTGTAGTTGGTATGGGTAGAAAATAAATTATTTTAAGAGTATTACATTCATCTATTTCACACAACCATAACACACAGTTTGAACTGAAATTGTGATTTCAAGTGATAATTTTAATTCAACTTGTTTGTGTACCTGCACGTGTGTGTTTAGGAGACGAAGTGTAAAGTCAAATATTACTTAGGGTAAAAAAAATGTAGTTTTCCTTGATTTTTTTTTTTTTTTTTTTATGGGATTCCTTGATTGTTACTAGTTTAATAAATTACAACAATAGTTTTTATAACTTTATGTTATATTAAGAGTCCGTTTAGGTAACACTGAACGCGTCCAACGTTCAGCGTTTTCCTTTTTTTTTTTTTTTTTTTTTTTCACTGACCGCATCTGTCCCTTAGGAGACAAAAGTCACTGTGCGTGCACAGTGCGCGCATTGTTTACATACTGTGTACGCACTGTTCACGTATTTTTCATCAATTTTTTAATTAAAAGTGGGTCCTACGGTACTATTTATACATTTAAAAATTATTTTTTTACAGTGTTTTCAGCTTTCAGTTTTCAGTTGTATCCAAACGGACCCTAACTATGGTAGACTAAAAACATTTCGAATTGTAATAATTAAAAACAAAATAAACACACAAAAAAGTCAAATTACTAATAATTAATAAAGACAAATGCTATGTCTACAACTGATTTCAAACCATTATACATTTGACTAATTTCTTATCATAATTCCGGCATTTTTAAATTTAAGTTAGGAAAAAAGTTTAACTACAAAATTGATTGCAACCTTAATCTACAACCTTACTCAATATCTTTTTATTAGATGTGAATTTTGACAAATTAACCGTTAAATTGCATCTTCTTCTTATATCCTCCATCTTGTCAAAATTCTAGAAAATTAAGATCAATAACTATGTCACCAATAAATTGTTTAAATTACAAATTTTTATATTTTAAAATTATGCATAAAATATAAGCTAATAGATTATATAGTAAATAATATCATATTGACACAAAATTTGACGTGTACTAAGAGTGTAAAAAATATGTAATTCAATGGTTAGATTTTCAAAATATGCAATAATGTTTATTTTATTAAATAAAATTGTAGATTTAGACTACAAATAATTTTGTAACTAGACGTTATCCTTTAAGTTATCAAATTATTTACTCTAATTATTTTATATAATGCTACAACATCTGTGTAAGGGGTGTAAAAACATAAATGATTAGGCCAGAGCTAGGGGACGTCTGGAAGCATTTTTTAATGTTGAATTATTTGCAATAAAATAATCCAATTTTGTCCAAATGCCTTGTAACTGAATTAGCACCTCCCCATGCACAAAGTTCTTGAGAGTCTGAGGGAGAAATGGTTCGAGCTGTAAGGTTAGCAGCATGTTGTAATTATCACTAAAAAAAAAAAAATACTCCAATTTTGAGATTAGTAAGGAAGCCAGCATTTGTACTTTTACATAGAGACAAAAAATAAATGACTTTAAGCTATTGTATATTTAATTGTAATAATTAAAAACAATATTATGAGCATTTATTATATAATCATCTTCACGCTTTTTTATTTATACATAAATTTTAATGAAAGAGAATAAATTATTACAAAAATTGAGGTTCTATTATCAAATTTTCTTAACATCTTTTATGGGTAACACTAATTATTTTTCTTCTTTAATCAAAATTCATGCTTCCAAAATATTTCACAAAAGAAACATTAAAAAAAGTCAAATTACTAATAAAGACATGCTATGTCCCCAACTAATTTCAACCCATCACATAGTTGACTAATTCCTTATCTTAACTCCGACATTTTTACCACCACGCACTCTTGGTGCGATGATCACTCCATAAATATAAATGCTTGTGAGTGTGCGGGGTAAGGGACGGGGTTCAAGTCTCTAGGAGGGAGTTTCACACACATATACACTTAGATTAGGTTAAAGTAAAAATTCTATATTGTATAAAAATAAATAAATAAAAAACTCTGACATTTTTACATTTAAGTTCGGATAAAATTTAGTTATAAAATTAGTTATAACCTTAGCCTACAACTTTACTCAATATCTTTTATTAGATGTGAATTTTGACAAATCAACCATTGAACTACATCTTCTTTTTATATCCCCCATCCTTTAAAAATTCTAGAAAAGTAAAAATCAATAACTGTGTTATTAATAAATTGTTTAAATTACAAATTTATTTAGTTTAAAATTATGCATAAAGTATAAGTTAATAGATTGTATAGTAAATAATATCATATTAGCACAAAATTTGATGTGTATTCAGAGTGTAAAGAAAATGTAATTCAGCTATTAAATTTTCAAAATATGTACTAATGTTTATTTTATTAAGTAAGATTGAAAATTTAATCTATGTAACTAAGCTTTATTCTTTGTGTGGTTTGGACTAAACTTTATTCTTTAAATTACCAAATAATTTACTTTAATTATTTAATATAATGCTACAACATGGGGGGGGGGGGGGGGGGGGGGGCCTGAAAGCAGAAATGCTTAGGCCAGAGGCAAGAGACGTCTGGACACTCTGGAAGCATTATTTTAATGTTGAATTATTTGCAATAAAATACTCCAATTTTGGGATTAGTAATAGAAGCCAACATTTATACTTTTAGACAAAATAAATGACTTCAAGCTATTGTATATTCAAATTTTAAATTCTGCTTCGACACATTTTGTTTTGTTATGTTTTTCCCAACTTATTCGATGTTATCATAAGTGCATGAAATGATTGGCGTCGTGACAGACTAGTCACGGGTCTATTTTGAGTATATTCTTCTACTGCATGTGAACAAACCCGCTAGAATTGTGAAAGCCTAAAGACTACAAATGAGACAAACACAGGCAGAGACTGACCCAACGCCTAAACTCCATTCCTTTTAGATGTTTCTATTCTTTTAATAATAAATATTTAATAATTTGTTGTCATAAGCTTCCCTTTCCCCCTACTCGAAAAAACTATTCATATAAAATTTAAATAGCTTTCTTTCCTTTATCTGATGATGAAGTACAAATTCGTTAGTCGAAGTAAGTGCGTTCAGATTGAGTCAAACTATCGTATCTTTGATTGTGGAAATGGTGAGACAGCTCCCCCCAAATAGTCACCGGTGTGGTGTTTGCCACAACGCCTCTAATGCCAAAGTCAGTATATGAAACCTCTTTGCAAAAATAAATTAATATAGTAGTGTAACAATAAGTATTTCTAGGTGTTTCTGTACCTTATGCTGGTGCTAGGAGGTTTGTATATATACATTCCTGTGGCCCCTAGCCGTTGTGACTGTTATGGTGGTTTAATGCTTCTTTTGGTAACGCCTCATGGTCAATGATGTGAGCTTTGATGGGCTTCCAACGGTCTGTACAGCTGTAACCGTCCGAGGCATTTATTTGACCGCATTGAATGGCTATTTTTCCTTCATCAGTAATCTGGCTTATATCGTCAAAGGCACCTGGTTAGTCCATCTGTCAATACTGCCTTGTTGGTTTGGATGAGGTCATCTAGAGAAGTTGAGTTCGTCAATCCCATCATTTGCCCCCAGATTCTGTGGTCGTCGTGACGTGTCATGATTATCACAGAAGATGAAAGGTCTATGGGCTGTATATGACTCTTGGGTCTTCGCTCTGCATTAATTGCATAGTGGCGGCGCCATATGCGTCATGGCCACATGGCACATTCTGACAGGTGGAGTTAATGCTCCAAGTGTATGACCCTTGGGTTTCCCGTTGAATTTTAGTTTTTTGAGCCTTGGTTTTTAAACTTCTCCTCTCCTCATTTTTCCCTTTCACATTTTCAAACTTCCAATCATTTCTCTGAGCATTTTCTTCTCCGATCTTTCTCTGTGATTCTTCTCGGGGCTGGTGTGTGGTAGAACTTTCTACATTTTCTTTTGAGGTATGTCTCTCTTCTCACTTTTTATTTCTTTTCTCTTATCGACATAGACATACACTATGGTGAATTTTTGATTTTCTCTCCCTTTTCTTTTGTGTATGCTTTTGGGTTTCGGGGTTTTTACGATTTATCTTTTTCCCTTGGTTTTCTAGTTTTCCCATGGTTAGTGGCTTTGAGGTTAGGATAGCTTGCCCCTCAATTTCTTTTCTTTTTGCGCGTTTAGGGGGGGTCTTTAGGGGTTTTCCTGCACCTTGAGAATTTCATTTTTGAGGGTAACAGCCTGAGCGTTGCATTGGCCGATTTGCTGCCTTTGCTTCGTTAATCAATTGATTGGTTCGAGAATTTGGAGAATTTGGTGAGAGAGTGGGAGATAATGTCTGAGGTTAGGTCTAGCAACCTCGAGACTGGGTTATCGTCTAGTGGCGACCCAATGGAGGGAGATACAACTGTCTCTACCCTTTGAGAAGTTAGGGCTTTTCACTCCCTCAAGGAGGTGTGTAGGCTGGATGCTTATACATTGGGTAGGGTTAAGGATAGGTTCCAATTCCCAAAGCAAGTTAGGGTTCATCTGCCCAATGAGAAGGATCAGGCCTGTCACTTCTTCCCTGGTGAGGTATGCTTTTATGAGTCTACCTTCATCTGTGGGTTAAGGTTTCCTGTCCATCCATTCCTCATGGAGCTGTCAGACCGTTTTGGTATTGCTCTTGGGTAACTTATGCCTAATTCATGGAGGATAGTGGTCAGCTATATGGGGATATGGCTGGCCGCTACGGATAGAGGCATGCTTAAAGTAGACAAGCTCGTCTACTTGTACCACTTGAAAGAGTCCAAGGAGCACGGGTACTATGAATTGGTGCCTTGGGAGAGGAGGACCAGGATCGTTAGGGGTCTACCTCCATCTTTCAATTATTGGAAGTCCAAGTGTTTCTTTGTGTCCGAGGAAGACTTTGAGACTCCCTCCGGCGGGGTTTAGGGTGATCTCTTGAGGTTACTTCGTCGGTGAGGAACCCCAACCTTAGGTGCATCATTATTTCCTCTCGTTGTTTGAGTTTTGTTGAGTTTACTTTTACCGTCACTAACTCCTTTGTTCCTTGTTTTGCGTAGTTAAGAGACGGCCCAAGCTTAAGAGCAGGTATAAAGAGCGGGTGGAGAAGGCAATCGAATACGCGAAGATGATTGAGGACTGTGATGATTTGGTGGACCCAAGGACTCTCTCCTTCTATTGTCTTGGTCCAGAACCTTCTGCCTTCGTCCTGCGCAACATTGATATTGAAGGAAAAAAGAGTAAGTGTTAGGTTCATCAGTATTGATTCTCTTGTATATACTTGGTTTTTTTTTTAACAAGTGTTTTCCTCTTTGTAGAAATGACAACCAAGTTCAACAAGGATATGTATGCAAAGATGAGGTCAAAGAAGGACGAGCCATTGTCCAGCATCGAGAAGAGGATAATGCGCATCACAGGGAAGGGCTCCTCCATTACTTCAATTGTCTCCGTCACTCCAATTGTTTCTGGCACTAAAACGACAAGGACGGCCTCTCCTGCCACTTCGGTTGAAGAGATCCCTACTCCCACCTCTAAAAGGCCGCGCTTATTTGACAAAGAAAGGAGAAGGTTGATTCTCACTCGCCTACCGTCTGGGATGACGAGAGACTGGTGGTGGAAAGGGCACACGGGGTCGTGACTACTGAGGACTTGAAGGTCATTTCCGGCATGCCCTTCAACGAGGTCGTGACTTACCACATCCACAAACTTGTTCAGGTAAAATGTTTATGCAGCTTTTAGTCTCTTCCTTTTTCTTTCTCATTGTACTAATGACTTCAATTTTCTTTTCAGGTGTTGGGGGAGAGTCTTCATATTACTTTTGAGTACCTCACTCAGGAGGCCAAGGTGGCATCTTTAACATCCAAGATGGAGGCTTTGGAGGTGGAGAATTCTACATTAAAGAAGAAACTCATCGACTCTATGGGCGAGGCCACCACCCTAAAGGAAAAAGTCAAGACCTTGAGTGACGACCTCAGAGCTGAGCGTCAATTGACCCTGGAGAAAGACGAACAACTTCTGGGCCCTAAGGAGAAGCTCAAAACCATTGTTGTTAAGGCTTTCCAACAGACTGATGAGTACAACACAGTCCTCTTCTACTGGTACTTCAAGGGTTTTGAGCTTCTGAGGAGGTACCTTGTCAAGCATCCCACCGGAGTGGACCTGGAGAACTTAGATTTGGAAGAGGTGGATAAGGAGATGGCGGTTGACAAAGCTGCTCAGTTGGCTCCAGAAGGTGATGCTTTTGAGAGTGCCCCCACCAGAGATGACGCTACCGTCAATGCCTTAACTTATCACTTACAAAAAATTCCTTTTATTTTTGGGTGCCCGTTATGTCTTAGGCCTTTTGTAAGTCTGATTCCAGAACAATTTTTTCTTTCTAATCTACTTTGAGAACAATATCTTTGGCCCAGTGTTTATGGGCCTTTGGTTTGGGTGTAAAAACAATGGTAACTTCCCGCTGGTTTTGGGCTTAAAATAAATTGGCAATTGCATACTTACTTGCTTGTGATTTATGTTCTTGTAGTTTTCCTTTCTGCATGCTTAGCAAAGAATTTTTAGTTGTGACCCTTCCTTTTCTTTGTCAACAATTTGCTCTCGTCTACACAGGTTCTGTTATTTAGTTGATTTCCTATGACTCATACCTTCTCAAGGGTTCTTGTCGAGGGTTTTGGTGAATTGGTTGAGAGCTCAGATTCAACCTGAGTTGTTTTCAAAAGATGCTCTCTCTTGAGCAGGTTTGTTGCAAGGTTCTTGTCTTTTGGTTTCATATGTAACTTACATCTGTCTAGGCGGAATCTTGTTACTTAGCCATTTTTTCTTTTCTTTCTGTGACTTACACCTTCTTAGGGATCTTGTCAATCTTTTAGCTTCATCAGTAGCTTACATCCGTCTAGGCGGAATCTTGTTACTTAGCCATTTTTTCTTTTCTTTCTGTGACTTACACCCTTTTAGGGATCTTGTTATTCTTTTGGCTTTGTCAGTAACTTACATCCGTCTAGGCGGAAATTTTGTTACTTAGCCATTTTTGGGCAACTTTCACATTACAAAATCTGCTCCCATTAAAACATTGGCTGAATAGTTCTTTTTATTGCTTTCGAGAATTAGTACAATTGTCTGTTACATCTATTAGTGGTATTTCTTCAAGTGCTCAATGTTCCATGGTTGTGGGAGTCTCTGTCCATCTAGGGTGTCTAGGTGATAGCTACCTTGTTTGGAGTAATGGACAACCCGGTAGGGTCCTTCCCATGTGGGGCCGAGCTTTCCTTAAGCAAAGTTTCTGGTTGCTGAGGTGACCTTGCAAAAGATAAGGTCTCCTATGTCAAGTCGTCTAAGCTTTACTCTCTTGTTGTAGTACTCGGCTATCTTCTGCTGGTACTTCGTTATCTTGTTGGAGGCTTTCTCTCTTACTTCATCTAGACAATCTAGGTTGACTTGTAGCTGGTCGTCATTACTCTCCTCATGGAACATCTCTCGCCTAATGCTGGTTATTCCCACCTTGACTGGGATTACTACCTTGGTGTCGTAGGTGGGTCTGAAGGGGGCTTCTCCTGTTGGGGGTCTTGTCATCGTCTTGTAAGCACACAAGACGTTGGGTAATTCTTCTGGCCAAATGCCCTTTGCGTCATCCAATTCGGCCTTGATAATCTTGAGTAGTGTCTGATTCGTCACTTGCATCTATTCGTTTACCTATAGATGTCCCGGGGATGAGAACTAGTTCTTAATCCCTAGGCCTGAACAGAAGTCCTTGAAACGTTGGCTATCGAACTGCCGCCTATTATCTGATATGATCGTTCGTGGAATTCTGAACCTACAAATTATGTTCTTCCATATGAAGTTCTAGATTCTGGCTTCAGTGATGGTTGTTAGTGCCTCTACTTCGACCCACTTTGTGAAGTAATCAATGGCGACTAGTAGGAATTTTACCTGTCCTTTACCTTGAGGCAACGGGCCGACGATGTCGATTCCCTATTATGCAAAGGGCTAGGGGGAATATATCATCGTCTATCTCAATGTTGGAAGGCGTTGGACATTCCTAAACCTTTGGCACTTGTCACATTTCTTGACAAGCTCCCTTGCATCTACCTGCATCGTAGGCCAAAAATAACCTGTTCTGATAACTTTACTTACTAGTGATCTGGGGCCTGCATGGTCTCCGCAAACTCCTTCATGGATCTCCTCTAGAATATATTTGGCTTCTTCTTCATCCACACACTTTAGGTAAGGCATGAAAAAGTATCTCTTGTATTATGCGTCGTTCAGGATCGTGAACTTGGCTGCTCTCTTCCTGACCTTCCTAGCCTTCTCGATGTCTTGAGGGAGGTACCCATCCTGGAGAAAGGATATGGTTGGTGTCATCCAGCTACCTGTGCTCTGGATTGCGAATGTGGAGATTTCCTCGATGCTGGGGCGTTTCTGGACTTCCATCACCAAGCCCATGTTCACCACTCCCTCTTCCGACGATGCCAGCTTCGCGACTTCGTCTGCTAAAATGTTCTGGCTTTTAGGGATTTGCATAAATTCCACTTTATCAAATTCCTGAGTTAAATGCTTCATCAGCCTGAGGTATTTCTGCATTATTTCCTCCTTTGCTTCATACTCTTCCTTAATCTACCCTATCACCAGCTTTGAATCACTCTGTACTAGCAGGTTCTTAGCTTCGAGTGCCTTTTTGAGTCTCAATCTCGTTAGTATTCCTTCGTACTCGGCTTCGTTATTAGTGGCTAGGAATTTCAGTTGAACTCCGTATTTTAGCATTTCTCCGTTAGGGGCGGTTATGACGACCCCTACCCCCCCACTCTTTTGGGCTGATGAACCAGCGGTCTATATTGTCCACCATTCTGTCTCGTTGGTGAGGCGATCCTTGTCTGGGAGGGTGAACTTGGCGATAAAGTCTGCCAGGGCTTGTGCCTTAATGGCTATCCTGGGGTGGTACCCAATGTCGAATTGACTGAGTTTGATTGCCTAATGGACCATTCTCCCTGCTGCTTCTGGCTTGTTCATGGACTTCTTAATGGGTTGATTCGTCATCACCAGGATGGAGTTCGCTTGAAAGTACGGTCACAGTTTGCGCGAGGCTACTATTAACGCAAATGCAATCTTCTCAATCCTTGGGTACTTGGCCTCTACACCTTGGAAAGCTTGACTAACATAGTAAACTGGGAGTTGCATTTTCCCTCTTCTCGAATCAGGGCTATGCTCATGGCCATGGCTGATACTGCTAGATATAAATATAAGTTTTCCCTTTCCTTGGATGGACTCAAGAGGGGTGGATTGCTCAGGTAACAGTTGAGTTCCTAAAACGCTGCCCCGCATTCGTTAGTCTAGGCGAAATCCTACTTTAATGTCTTGAAGAAGGGTAAGCATTTGTCCATCGCCTTAGAGACGAACCTATTGAGTGCCGCAACCCTTCCTGTGAGCTTTTGGACTTCTTTGACGGTCTTGGGCGTTGTCATGTTGAGTATGGCCTATACTTTCTCCAAGTTTGCTTCTATCCCCCTTTGGGACACCATGAATCCCAAGAACTTCCCCGATGCTACACCGAAGGCACACTTGCTAGGATTCAACTTCATCTAGTATTCTTTGAGGGTGGCAAACGTCTCCTTCAGGTAGTCCAGATGGGCAAGTTCTTCTCTACTCTTGATGAGCATATCATCCACGTACACCTCCATATTCCTACCAATCTGCTTGCTGGACATCTTGTTCACTAACCTCTGGTAGGTTGCTCTTGCATTCTTCAGCTCGAAGGGCATCACCTTATAGCAATAGAGCCCTTGACTTGTGATGAAAACAGTTTTTTCTTGATCTTCTTCAGCCATTTTTATTTGGTTGTACCTTGAGAAAGCATCCATGAATGCCAGCAACTTATGCCCAGCCGTAGAGTCCACCAACTGGTCTATCCTTGGTAGTAGGAAACTATCTTTCGGGCAAGCTTTGTTTAGGTCCATGAAGTCCACGCACATTCTCCATTTCCCATTTGCTTTCTTCACTAGTACGACGTTGGCGAGCCAATCATGATAGTAAACCTCCCGTGTAAAGCCTGTTGACAATAGTTTGTTAACCTTGTCTGTAATGCTTGGTTCCATTTTGGGGCGAAGACTCATTGTCTTTGCTAGATGGGTTTTTTCTCTGGGTCTACGTTCAACTTATGCTGGATGACTTTTGGGGATATGCTTGGCATGTCCTCGTGACTCCATGCGAAGTTGTTCAGGTTTTCTTTGAGGAATTGGACGAGTCTTGTCCTCATCTCAGATCTTAGTGTTATCCCTATTCTTGTCGTCCTAGTTGCTTCTCCTTCAACCAGTTCCACTGTCTCTTGGACTTCCACTTTATCTTCTTCTTTCTCTTCGATCATTCGTGTATAGTTCTCCTTTGTAGCCAACATGGCCTAGTAGCATTCCCTGGCTAGGACCTGATCTCCTTTTACCTCGCCAACACCGTTCTCAGTTGGGAACTTTACCTTTGGGCAATAGGTGGGCGTGGCTGACTTCCATCGGTTAAGCGTGGGCCTCTCAATAATCACATTGTAAGATGAGGGGCAGTCTACCACCAAGAAGTCTAACTGATGGGTCAACTGCCTAAGGTAGGTTCCCACTGTTACTATCAACGTCACTATGCCCTTGGGATATACTCTGTCCCCATTGAAACTGACGAAGGGGGAATTAAATGGGCGTAGTCTTCCTGGATCTAACTTCGGCTGCTGGAAAGCGGGAAGGTAGATGATGTCTACGGAACTTCCATTGTCCACGAGGATTCTCTTGGTATTGAATCCTTCTATCGTGAGCATTATGACTAAGGGGTCGTTATGAGGCTGCTTCACTCCCTTTGCATCTTTCTCGTTGAAAGACATGTCCTAGTCTGTCCTTCTCTGCTCAAATAAGGGTATCATGTGGACGCTGTTCACCTACCTCTGACCTGCTTTCTTGAAGGATCTGAATGACCCACCTGTGAATGGTCCTCCCGCGATTGTCTTTATCTCCCCAATCACATTCTGCGGAGGTTGGGACTTGTTATCTTCGTCTTTAGGTGAGGACTCCCATTGGTTTTTGTTACCGTCCCTGAACTTGCTAGACTCCCTTTCTTCACATACTTTTGTAGTTTTCCTTTCTGTATCAACTCCTCTATTTATTTTTTTAGGTCCCAACAATCTTCTGTGTAGTGGCCATGATTCTTGTGAAACCAGCAGTACTTCTTCTTATCATGGATGTTAGGGGATGAATGTAATGGCCTTGGCCACTTGAGACAGTGCTCATCCTTAATCTGCGTCAAAATTTTGTCAACAGGCATAACTAGAGGGGTGAATTTTACAGTTCGAGGAGTTTTTCGTCTTTCCTTTTCCTTCCATCATTGGTCTGACGATCTGGACGCTCCCTTTTTTGTCCTCTACGATCGTCCTCTTTCCTTCCCTTGTCTCCTAGCTTTTCTATATCCCTCATGGCTGTTAATGCATCTTTAGCATTCATGTATTTTTGTGCCTTCAGGATCATCTTTGCCATCGTCTTAGGAGGATTCTTTGCGAGTGAAACCACGAATTCTTTGGACTTTAGCCCTGCCTTAAAGGTCGTCAGCTGCACTTTGTCGTCAGTGTCATCTACCTCCAGGGTCTCTCGAGTAAAGCGTTTCACGTACGACCATAGGGTTTCCTTCTCCCCTTGTCTAATAGTGAGTAAATGGTCCGCTGGCCTCTTATGACGTTATCCTCCGATGAAGTGGCTTAAAAAGGCACTGCTCAACTGCTAGAAGTTGTCGATGGACAAAGTTAGCAACTTTGTGAACCACTCCCTTATAGCTCCTTTAAGAGTGGTAGGGAAGGAACAACACAGTGTTTCGTCAGGAGGCTGTTAGAGGCCTAGTGTCATCTTGAAGGTGTTGAGGTGATCTTGGGGGTCCTTAAGTCCGTCAAACGGCTCAAGCTGAGGCAACCGAAAATTTTGACGACACTGGGCATTCCAAGACTGCCGTAGTGAAGGGAGATTCTGTTGCCCTGACCATTCTATCCAAGCTCCAGTCCGTTTTCTCCTTAATGGCGTTCCTCAGCTCGTCCATCTCCTTCCTCATCTTGAAGAAGATCTAAGTTTTGTTTATCTAGAGTAGTAGGCCCTCAGCGGTCACTTCTTCCATGGCTATCTCCCCCATCCTCCTGGTTAGCTCTGGACCGATTCTCCTCCTATTGAAGCTGTAGTCTCATTTCTTGATTCTGCCTGGTGAGCTCTTCAACTATGGCCGCCAGAGCTTGGACTTGCTAAGGCTGTTGAATCCTGGTTGGACTCCATCTGAATATAGAAGTTGATAGAAACTACGTTTTTGAATTTGAGTACGAAAATGTCGTTCCCATAAACGGCGCCAAACTAATGAATTGCAAATTCATCAGTCGAAGTAAATGCATCCAGAATGAGTCAAACCGTCGTACCTCTGATAGTGAAAATGGTGAGACAGCACCCCCCAAATGGTCACCGGTGTAGTGCCTGCCACAACACTTCCGATGCCAAAGTCAGTATATGGAAGCTCTTTGCAAAAATAAATTAATATAGTAGTGTAACAATAAGTATTTCTAGGTGTTTCCATACCTTATGCTGGTGCTAGGAGGGTTGTATATATACATTCCTGTGGCCCCTAGCCATTGTGACTATTATGGTGGTTTAATGCTTCTTTTGGTAAGGCCTCATGGTCAATGATGTGAGCTTTGATGGGCTTCCAACGGTCTGTACAACTGTCCCTATAACCGTCCGAGGCATTTATTTGACCACATTGAATGGCTTCTTTTCCTTCGTGACTAATGTGGCTTATATCGTCAAAGGCACCTGGTTAGTCCATCTGTCAATAATGCCTCATTGGTTTGGATGAGGTCGTCCAGAGAAGTTGAGTTTGTCAATCTCATCACTATCTATAATCAAATAATAGTCCAAATAGGTTAAAAAATTACACAAATGATTGAAGCCAACATACATTTGTATTTTTCATTCATTATTATTTTTTGTGTTACCTAATTTTTTTATTTTTTCATAAATGTTACCAAATTATATATATATATATATATATATATATATATATATACATATATATTTATACATACATATTTAAGGCGTAAATGTATTTTTAGTCCTTACATTTTGACATTTTTCCATTTTAGTCCCTATATTTTAATTTTACCACTTTTAGTCCCTAATTCAATTAACGCGTTTTATTTTGGTCCTTTCCGTCAATCAACCGATGGAAATAGCTGAGGTGACAGTCGGATGAATTAAAATATTATAAAAAATATCACATCACCCATGACACGTCAGCATATAAATTTAATAAATTAAATTTAACTAAATAATAAAAATAAAAACAGAATTAAAAACTAAAATTCACATGAATTAAGACTGTTCTTTATGTTCTTCAGATTGTTCTTCATTTTACAACTTGTTCTTCATATTCTTCCCAAATCAAACCTAGTAACCAAGAACTCAAACCCATCTCATAAAACACAAACCCAACAACCCAAGAACTCAAACCTAGATCTCTAGGACATAAATGAAAACAAGAAGAAAAAACCCAAATTCAACACCTCAAAGATCATCAAACCTAGAAATTTCTTGAAAAAGAACACCAAACCGAAAATTTTCTTAGGAAAAAAACACACAAAAACCCAAAAAATTTCAGCTCAAAAACAAAATCATAAATCTCAAAGGCACCATTTTCTCAAACCCAGCAAAATCATCAAATCCCAAAACCCCAAAGTACCAAATCAATCCAAAAATACAACACAACCAACCCAAACAAAAAAAAAAATCTCAACCCAGAAAAACACATCTCAAACCCATGGAATTTATATAATAAGAACTCATGGTCACTATTTATATCACAACATTTCCAAAACTCATGGTAACTATTTTCCTTACAAACCCACTATTATTATCTATAAAAAAAATATTAAAAAAAACCATGAGAATATCACTTTATTCCATTATAGTGGTAGTTACCATATTTTATTTGAAACCCATGGATACTGTCTCTATTAAAACCCAAGGTAAATGTTGGTGCAAATACAATAATAATGGAAACAACATAGAGAAACTGAATAATACGTTGAATATTATTAAATTGAAGAGATAAACACAACACTATTTGGACTGAGACGCAGCACTCACTCTCTTTAAGGAGATTAAAGCCCTTGGTTGGCTAATCTTTGTAACCAGTGAGACCTTCTCTGACTTGTCTCCCCCAGGATACAACAGCCCAACAAATGTTGGATGGCTAAAACAGCTTCTACCCAAAGTGTTCAAGCCTAAAGCTCCACTAGAAGAACACCTTTCTTTGACCCGAAATCTCTTAAGTATTAAGGAATATTATTGAATTCACTCTCTCACATAATACTCTTTACTTTTAACTTTTTCTCTTCATTCACTCTTGATATGAAATTAGTCCATAGCATAGCCATATATATAGTCTTCCAACCCTTCACATAACCTACGTGTTATTTATTAATTTAGAAAACTTTTAATTTATTTAATCTAACTTACATACAAGTAACTCTTTCTTTAATAAATTCTAATATAACTCATCTCTCTATTCATCTTCAGTTATTTTGAGTTTCAACATATTTAATTTAAAATGTACTAACATTCCCCCACTCATTTTAATATTAAATTCGAAAAATGAGAGATTACCAGGCAAAGAGGGATTATTATGCATCATTAAGGTGTGCTCTACATTGAACCTTCACTTAATGAAACAACAATCTCTACTCCAGAGTCAGTAGTGGTCTTCAACTTGAACTATGACTGCTTAAGGGAAATAAAGTATTATTGCTCACACATAATGATCCAGGTGTTGACATGAGCTTTTATAGCTAGCACTTTACGGCCGTGTGTTGATCCCAGTTTCATGAGTGTATTTGAGATTAAGTCCAAGGTTGAGTTACTTGTATGTAAGTTAGATTAAATAAATTTAAGGAAGTTTTCTAAGTTAATAAATAATATGTAGGTTATGTGAAGGGTTGGAAGACTATATATATGGCTATGGACTAATTTCATATCAAGAGTGAATGAAGAGAAAAAGTTAAAAGCAAAAAGTATTGTGTGAGAGAGTGAATTCAACAATATTCCTTAATACTTGAGAGATTTCGGGTCAAAGAAAGGTGTTCTTCTGGTAGAGTTTTGGGCTTGAACACTTTGTACAAAAGCTGTTCTAGCCATACAACATTTGTTGGGCTTTTGTATCCTAGGGGAGACAAATTAGAGAAGGTCTGCACCGGTTACAAAGATTAGCCAACCAAGGGCTTGAATCTCCTTAAAGAAAGTGAGTGTCGTGCCTCAGTCCAAATAGTGTTGTGTTTATCTCTTCAGTTTCTCTTTGTGTTGTTTCCATTATTATTGTATTTGTACCAACAATTTTAAGGAGATTCAAAATGGAGCCAACAACTGAGAAGCCAAATGACAATGTTGGAGATCTCAACAAGCCCTCCTGTTTTAAGGGAGCCCATTTCAAAAGATCGAAAGCCAAGGTTCCTTTCTATCTAAGCCTTTTTAAGGTAGCCTATGTCCTTACTGAGAAGAATCCAAACAAGGTCTCTACTGACGACATGACTGAAGACGAACTTTATGATCATCAAGAAAAAATAGATAAGTATGAACAAGATAAGTATAAATGTTGTCATTATCTTTTAAATTGTCTTGCGGATCACTTTTATGATTATTATAATACTACATATAATTCTGCTAAGAAAATTTGGAAAGCTTTACAAAGCAAATATGACACTGAAGAGGCTAGTGCAAAGAAATATATAGCTAGTCGTTTCTTTCGCTATCAAAGGGTGGATACCAAATCTGTTGTGGAACAAGTTCAAGACTTTCAAATGATTGTAGCAGAAGTTAGATCTGAAGGCATAAAGATTGAGGACAACCTTATTGTGGCTGGTATCATTGACAAGCTACCACCATCATGGAAAGAGTTCCAAAAATCAATGCGCCATAAGCAAAAGGAGACGTCCCTAGAATCCTTGATCACTCGCATCCGCATAGAGGAGGAAGCTAGAAGACAAGATGCACTTATAACAAAAGAGGGTAATGAACATTCTACCACCAAGGTAAATTTAATTTCAGCAAGCAATAACCAGCCCAAAGATCATTTTTCTAAAAAAGCTTAATTGAGGCCAAGAAAGAAAAATATGAAAAATTATGGTAGACCTCACAATAGGGGCAACCCTAGTCAAAGGAATAAGAACCAAGGACCCCATTCCAATAACCAACAAGTTAATGCATGTTTTGTCTATGGCAAGAGTGGGCATATTGCTCGATTTTGCAAATTTCGGAAACATGGATCTATCCCACAAGCTCATGTTACCGAAGAGCCTTTAGTGGCTATGATTACAAACATACACATGATCCAATATGTTGAAGGGTGGTGGGTAGACTCTGGTGCTAATAGGCATGTTTGCTATGATAAAAATTGGTTCAAAATATACACTCCTTTGAAGAAGAAAAAACAATTATGCTTGGTGACTTTAGTAAAACCAAGGTACTTGGGAGTAGTGAGGTTGAGCTAAAATTTACCTCTGGACGTGTGCTTACTTTGAAAGATGTGTTATACACTTTGTCCATGAGGAAAAATCTAATGTCAAGCTTTTTGCTAAAGAAGGCTGGCTTCAAACAAACAATGGAATCTGATCAATATGTATCTCTAAGAAAGGATTATTTGTGGGCAAAGGGTATGCTTGCGATGAAATGTTCAAACTAAATATTGAAAATAATATGTCATTTGCTAATTTTGTTTATATGCTCTCTTCTAAGAATTTTTGGCATGCTCGCTTGTGTTATATAAACAGTAGATATGTGGGAATTATAAGTAACATAGGATTAATCCCAAGACTAACAAAAAAACTTTGAAAAATGTGAAACATACAGTCAAGCTAAAATTACAAAATGACCTCATAAAAATGTTGAAAGAAATACTGAATTGTTAGAACTAATTCACACAGATCATTGTGAATTTGAAGGAAAATTAACTCGAGGAGGAAACAAGTATTTCATCACTTTTATTGATGATTGCTTGAAATTTAAAGAATTTTTGAGAGAAGTTGAGAGCCAATTCGGTAGGAAAATAAGAAGATTTAGAAGTGATAGAGGTTAGGAGTATGAATCTATTGAGTTCAACTCATTTGTTCAATCCTTGGGAATTATCCATGAAACAACTCCTCCATACTCACCTGCATCTAATGGTGTGGCTAAAAGAAAAAATAGAACTTTGATTAATTTAACAAATGCCATACTTATTGAGTCAGGTGCTCCTCTAAATCTGTGGGGAGAAACAATTTTAACAGCCTATCATGTTTTAAATAAAGTGCCACACAAAAAGACTAAACTCACACCTTTTGAGTTGTGGAAAGGGCATCAGCCAAATTTGGGATATTTAAAAGTTTGGAATTGCTTAGCCTTTGTAAGGTTAACGGATCTTAAAATACCTAAATTGGGTGTTAGAGTTACCACCTGTGCTTTTTTTGGATATGCAGTAAACATTACAGCCTATGGATTTTTGAATATTGGAAATAATGTGATTTTTGAATCAGGTGATGCTATCTTTCATGAGGAAAAATTTCCTTTTAAATCTAAGAATAGTGGGGGCAAAAAAGTTATAGAAAATGTGTTATCTCAACCTAGTTCTTCAACTCATTCACAAAATCAAGAAAATCTAGAAATTGAACTTACAAGGAGTAAAAGAGCTAGAGTTGAAAAAGATTTTGGCCCTAACTATTATGTTTTAATGTTGATGAAAATCCTATTACTTTGAAAGAAACTTTGTCATCACCTGATTGTGTATTTTGGAAAGAGACTGTGAATGATTAAATGGATTCACTTATTTCTAATAAAACATGGAAGTTAGTAGATTTACCACCTGGTTGTAAAACAATAGGTTGTAAATGGGTCCTTAGGAAAAAGCTTAAACCTGATGGCACAATAGACAAATTTAAAGCTAGACTTGTTGTAAAAGGTTTTAAGCAAAAAGCTGATGTTGATTTTTTTGACACTTTTTCTCCTGTTACTAGAATTACATCCATTAGATTACTAATTGCTATTGCAGCCATATATGATTTGAAAATTCATCAAATGGATGTAAAAACAGTTTTTTTGAATGGGGACCTAGATGAGGAAATTTATATCGACCAACTCGAAGGATTTGTAGAGCATGGTCAAGAAAGTAAGGTGTGTAAGCTTAACTAAATCCCTATATGGCTTAAAGCAAGCTCTTAAACAATGGCATGAAAAATTTGATTCCTGCATTGATTGAAAATGAATATAAGTCAAATGAATCTGACAAATGTATCTATTATAAAACTTGGGAAAACTCACATGTCATTATTAGCCTCTATGTGGATGACTTGCTAATATTTGGCTCTAATTTGCATGTTATAAGTGAAACAAAAAATATGCTTAGAAGCCATTTTGATATGAAAGATCTTGGTGAGGCTAATTTTATTTTGGGCATGAAAATTACAAAAGCATGTGATGGAATATATCTTGATCAATCACATTATGTTGAGAAAATTTAATTTTCATGATCACAAAAGTGTAGCTACTCCTTTTGATTCTAGTGTTCATTTATTTCCTGTGAATAATGATGATGAGATTTTTAATCAAAAGGATTATGCTAGCATCATTGGTAGTTTGCGATATGCTACTGATTGTACTAGACCTGACATTGCTTATGCAGTAGGAGTACTTAGTAGATTTACTAGCAAGCCTAGTAGAGATCATTGGCAAGCCATTGAGCGAGTTATGAAATATCTATCTGGTACCAAATTACATGGTTTGTTTTATAAAAAAATATCCCGCTGTACTTGAAGGTTTCAGTGATGCTGACTAGAATACTTTATCAGGTGATTCTCTGTCTACCACTGGTTACATTTTTACTTTGGGTGGTGGTGCAATATGTTGGAAATCTAAAAAACAAACTATTATTGCTAACTCTTCTATGGAGGCTGAGCTTATAGCTTTAGCTTCAGCAAGTGAGGAAGCAAATTGGTTGAGAGATTTGTTGCATGAAATTCCTCTTTGGGAAAAACCAATACCACCTATTTTAATTCATTGTGATAGCACCGCTACAATTGGTAGAGTACGTAACCGTTTTTATAACGGAAAATCCAGACCCATAAGAAGAAAACACAATACTGTGAGATCTTATTTGAGTAATGGCATCATTAATATAGAATATGTTAAATCTTGTGATAATCTTGCAGATCCATTAACTAAGGCCTTAACAAGAGAGAGTGTTTGGAATACATCGAGGGGGATGGGACTAAAGTCCATAGAATCATGAGCCATGTATGAGGATACCCAACCCAAGGACTAGAGATCTTGAGAATTAGGTTCAATGGGAAAAACGAATCATACGATGGTCGTAAGAAATGCACTATTCATTTTTAAAATAATTTATTTTGTAAATAATTTTTTAATTGTTCATCCTTATGATGTAAGTGCATTTATCCTGTAATGTGGAGAGGTTGAGTAAAAAACTCTTAATGAAATTTGTAGCTCTTATGAGTGGGATGTCAGAATTACAAGAGCACCTTTGACGAAATTTCACCTATGTGAGTGTGGGGGTGGGGCCGCTCCCTATGAGATTTGGACTTAATCTCAAATACACTCATGAAACTGGTATTAGCACACGGCCGTAAAGTGCTAGCTATAAAAGCTCATGTCAACACCTGGATCATTATGTGTGAGCAATAATACTTTATTTCCCTTAAGCAGTCATAGTTCAAGTCGGAGACCACTACTAACTCTGGAGTAGAGATTGTTGTTTCACTAAGTGAAAGTTCAATGCAGAGTACACCTTCATGATGCATAATAATCCCTCTTTGCTTGGTAATCTCTCATTTTCCAAATTTAATATTGAAATGAGTAGGGGAATGTTAGTACATTTTAAATTAAATATGTTGAAACTCAAAATAACTGAAGATGAATAAAGAGATGAGTTATAAAATTTGTTAAAGAAAGAGTTACTTGTATGTAAGTTAGATTAAATAAATTTAAGGAAGTTTTCTAAGTTAATAAATAACATGTAGGTTATGTGAAGGGTTGGGAGACTATATATATGGCTATGCTATGGACTAATTTCATATCAAGAGTGAACGAAGAGAAAAAGTTAAAAGCAAAAAGTATTGTGTGAGAGAGTGAATTCAACAATATTCCTTAATACTTGAGAGATTTCGGGTCAAAGAAAGGTGTTCTTCTGGTGGAGCTTTGGGCTTGAACACTTTGTGCAGAAGCTGTTCTAGCCATACAACATTTGTTGGGCTATTGTATCCTGGGGGAGACAAGTCAGAGAAGGTCTGCACTGGTTACAAAGATTAGTCAATCAACGGCTTGAATCTCCTTAAAGAGAGCGAGTGCCGCACCTCAGTTTAAATAGTGTTGTGTTTATCTCTTCAATTGAATAATATTCAGCGTATTATTCAGTTTCTCTTTGTGTTGTTTTCATTATTATTGTATTTGTACCAACACTACTTGGATTGAGGCGTGACACTCGCTCTCTTTAAGGAGATTCAAGCCCTTGGTTGGCTAATCTTTGTAACCGGTGCAGACCTTCTCTGACTTGTCTCCCCCAGGATACAACAGCTCAACAAATGTTGTATGGCTAGAACAGCTTCTGCACAAAGTGTTCAAGCCCAAAGCTCCACTAGAAGGATACCTTTCTTTGACCTGAAATCTCTTAAGTATTAAGGAATATTATTGAATTCACTCTCTCACACAATACTCTTTGCTTTTAACTTTTTCTCTTCATTCACTCTTGATATGAAATTAGTCCATAGCCATATATATAGTCTTCCAACCCTTCACATAACCTACATGTTATTTATTAATTTAGAAAACTTCTTTTAATTTATTTAATCTAACTTACATACAAGTAACTCTTTATTTAACAAATTTTAATATAACTCATCTCTTTATTCATCTTTAGTTATTTTGAGTTTCAACATATTTAATTTAAAATGTACTAACAGTAAATATTATTCACAAGAAACACTGGTGGTTACTATTTAAAAGCCCCAAAGAAAATATTATTTACAAAATAATCCATGACAAAAATTATGAGTAACTATAAAAATTGATATTTAAAGCCCATGGAAATTAATACCCAAAACTTATCACAAATATTTATTAAAGCTCATGAATACATTTCATTTTTACTAACAACTAAATGCCATGTAGAATAAAAATCTATGGCAATATATTGTAGCTTTGTCCATTTTGTAGGGTCTACAATGAGAAAGCAAAAGCATAGGCCTAAGTGGAGAGAACCGCCAAGTCAGAGGCCCACCAAAATACCTATCCCTCATGGCCAAGACCAAAATGAAATCTCAGTCAAAACAACCCATGTATACAAACTGACCCAGCTGAAGAACTCCCTTTAGTTCTACCTTCCGTTGGAGATCACCCCAAGAAGAAACCAAGCTCCCAAACCAAATTAGGAGCTGGCCATTAGTCCTATCAGCCTTTTTGCCACTGCCAATTCTGACATGAACAGTACCAGAGGCTGGGCTGACACCTAAAAGCTAATTGGTAATAAATACCCTTCTTCTCCAAGTTTTGGTCACAATTTAAGGAAGCCATAACCAAGACTTCCAAGCTCATGAAATCCTAAACTAAATAGTTTATTTTATTACTAAAAGTGTATGCAATTGATTCATGAATCAAGCTCATGAATCCCAAAAGGGGAAAATTAGGGAAAAGTGGTTTAAAGGGCATAAGGCGGTGTTTAGCAAAAGCTCCCAGTAGAGTCATCAATGGTTGACACCTTGCTTGGAGTATCAACCAACCCTCTTGAGCTCTGATCCTAGTTACAGCAAGCAAGATCTCTAGTTCTCATACTTGCCCTAATCCTATTGGATGAAATTAACCTCCAAGTCCCACCATTAATGCCTAGATTAGGAGCATCTCAAACTCCAGTTACATTACCCAAATAAGCAAAACACTCTAAAAGCAAGTCTCACCATTTTGGGTCAAATCTCAGTGGAGATATTTTGGGATTTTGCTACTCTCAGACCTAGTCACTTCTAAATTTTGCTAATCAATCCCTTAAGTTTCACTATAAATGGAACTACCATCAACTCATCAAAGGAATAAGATCTCCTCATAAAATTCTTCACCCATCATGCTATTTTCAGCTTATAAATCAGCCATTTAGTTCATAAATCAGCTTTTGATCCATAAATACCCATGTACACTTACCGATAAATATCCCATTCGATCTCCTCAAAAATCCCAGGCATCTTAAAATAGTCATAAACAACCCCTCTTTACACTATACCTGAAAATGGATAAACATCACTTCATCTCTCATTCATATTTCCATATATTCACTCATACTTTCCATAAAGTAACTCCCACCACTTAGTATACACATATATTCATTATTATGGGCATGATATCACACATGGAGGTCTTATTTAAACATTTGCTGCACTAGAGAGACACTTTTTCTCTCCCTTCATTACATCCTAAGTTTCCTCTTTTACTTGTAATTTTGAAGCCTTTAATCCTTGTTTATTGCTATTATAATGAAGGTCATAATGTCTTGGATACTATGGAAGTTTTCCCTAATGTTCACTTAATAATAATGAAGAAAATATATGATTTTTATCATGTAAACACATTTTTTAACTTGTTAGACGTCTACCGCTAGAGGTCTATCATATTCACTGTCGGACCATTTTCCTTTTAGGTACTTTTTACAATGGGCCCACTTTTATATTAACCAATTATGTTGGAAATGCATAATTTTTACCATGCATAAAGTTAAAACATCAAAAAGGAAAGAAAACAAACTTGGCATGAAATACGAGAAGGATGAAGAAAGAAGGGTGTAGAAGTCATCCCCCCCCCCCCCCCCCATATTAAATACTAGACAATCAATCCCCTAGCTGCATTAATGAGGAAATGATTATGAATAGTGGTGGCACAACTAATATTGAAGGGTAAAGCTTACTAGTATGTTTTGGATGAGACAGGAGTCTTGGGAGTATAATCTTAGCCCTCTAAGTGTAAGATTAAGATGATATGTGGCTGGATATAAAAGGAAAAGGAAGATCCATATGCTGGGGATGAGAAAAAAGAGAGAAAAAAGAACTTGGTAGCCAAGAACTTAAACATTTGTATAAGTCGGAAAGAAACACATATATATCAGAATATACCTTTCTCGGACTTGACCGAGGAGTGTTTTTCCTGTCAAACTTGTATGTCTAAGTCATTTCATTTGCTCCATGTACCATTGTGATTAACATTTAGCTCATTGAACTTTCAATATTCAACTCACTCTCTAACAAATCTATTGTTGTGGGCTTATTGGGCCATTGTCCAAATCTCTTTTGGGTCGTGGATCAAACTGAGTTCTTACAGCTATTGTTACTAGGGTATGGGTTGTTGGCACTGGTGTTGCTAGGTTTGGTTTTGGTGGTTGTCGTCATGGCTAGGGTGGGTTGTCAATGTTTTTCATGGCTATGGAGGATAGCCAGTGTTTGTCATGGCAGCTGTTTTAGGGTTGTCATGGCAATGGTCTTAGGGTTGTCCATGAGGTGGATGCTATGAGGTGGTTTTGGTTTTGTGGTTGTTGTGTTAGCAGTTTCAATTTTGTTTGAGATGGATTAGGTTTTGGGTTTTGGCTGTCAGTGTGGGTTGTTGCTATGTCCAAGTTGGTGGTAGCAATGGATTGTAGTTGGTGTGAGTAGAAAACAAATTATTTTAAGAGTAGTGCTTATTACACACATATATTTCACACAATCTTAACACACAGTATGAACGAAAATTGTGAATTCAAGTGACAATTTCAATTCAAATTGTGTGTGTGTGTGTGTTTAGGGGACAAAGTGTGAATTGGAATATAACTTACAGTAAAAAAAAAATGTAGTTTCCCTTGAAGGTTACTAGTCCAATAAATACCCAAAGTAGCTTTTATAAATTTATGAATATTACTTACGGTGGACTAAAAAAAATTCGAATTGTTATAATTAAAATACTGTTATGAACATTTATAATATAATCATCTTCACACGCTTTTACTATACATAAATTTTAATGAAAGAAAATAAATTATTACAAATATTGAGATTCTATTATCAAATTTTCTTAACATCTTTTAAAGGTAACACTAATTATTGTTCTTCTTCAATCAAAATTCCTATTTTAGAAAGATATCACAAAAGAAACACACAAAATGTCCAATTACTAATAAAGACAAATGCTACATCCACAACTGATTTCAACCCATTAATCATCGTACTTATAAATAATAATAATATAAAAATCTCAATCATTTCCAATGTGGGATTACACATTTGCCTAATTCATTGTCTTAATGTGACATTTAAGTTGCCAAATTATATTATTCTACAGCTAAAATACTCCAATTTTGGAATTAGGAAAGAAGCCAACATTTGTATTTTTACATTGAGACAAAAAATAAATGCCTTTAAGCTAAATTGCATATTCAATTTTTAACTTCTGCTTCGACACATTTTATTTTGTTATGTTTGGTCGTTTTCCTAACTTTCGTCGAATGTTATCTTAAGTACACATTTTGATTATATATATATATATATATATATATATATAAATTTTTTTTTTTGATGAGTTACATTTTGATTGTTTTATTCTACTGCTAAATTTGCGAAAGCATAAAGACTACATATAAGACAACACAAAGCAGAGACTGACCCACGTCCCCAACGGCCAAAATCCCATCCCTTTACGATGTTTAAATTCTTTTAATAATAAATATTTAGTAATTTGTTGTCACTACTAGAAAAAAGTATTAATATCAAATTTAAAAAGGTTTCTTTCCTTTATCCTATCCGTACACTTTTCTTCCCATATTTAAATAGTTTTTATGATAAATGAAATGATTGTCCAAATAGGTTAAAAAATGATACCATGATTGAAATATATATATATTAATAGGCCGAAAATGTATTGATCTTTTGTGATAAATTAACTAATTAATTAGCTAAGTAAATTAATTAAGTTTAGTTACATGCAACAAGTGTGGTTGTACAAATAAATTACTAATTAACTAAATATGCAGTGAAAATTGAATGACAGGGTGATTTGTTTATAAATGGGAAAAACTTACAAAGCGAAAACCCCATCGGATGATTTTAAGGTCACCACTTGAGAGAATTCACTATTATCAAAATAAATGGTAACAAGTAAAGAAATCCTAATACCTTATACCAACGTACAATTGAACCCTTATCCCAATACCCAATTGGACTTGTTCTGTAGTGACAATCTCTCTTTGTATTTCACAGCTCCTAGTACATGACTAACCAATAGATGTGCGGATCTCAGTACGCGACTTTATCACCAACTTGAGAAGAATGTTGGCTGCAAAGTTTTTCTGTTCATCAACTGATGAAGATCACGAAGTTGCTTGGTCATAAAACCCTACGGTGTACAAATACAACAGCTTCTTCAAGAACTAAGGCATACTAGGTTTCTAGTCACACTTGAGGAATTATGCTCTTATGCAATTGTGTTCTTGGTTGTGCAACTTGATATGACCCTTAAAATAATCTTTATATATGTTTAGGGTTGTGAGAAGAGAAAGCCCAAACATAGATTCACGGATTGGATGAAAAACAGAACTGAAAATCTGAATTTCATAAACCTCGACCAATACCTTAACTGTCTAGCCTCGGGCTTAAACAGCTTTTTTAAACCTTGATAGATGCTAGCTGTCGAGCTAGTTATCAAACTTTAATGAACAACACTTCTTCACTTGTTTCTTGGACAGATTTGCACGGTTTTAACACTTGAACTTGAAACCTTATATCTTAAAGCATTAAACACATCCTAGATCTACCCAATTATAAAAAAAAAAATGCATTTTGTCAAAGGATTAGGCAATACATAAAATATTGACATATGTTCCTAACATCCAATCACATATGTCCTAACATATATATTTTTCATTTATACATTATTTTTGCATTACCTCTTTCTCTCTACATATAAAAAATAAAAGTTTGGACTTAAAAGTATTTATATCTATTACTTGGAAATTTCTATCACAACAGATTGTCAATGTTAATCCTTCCATCTAAAAACTACGGTTAACCATTATATACTCTAATTCTTAAATACTATGGCTCTCTCTTCCCATATGGTGAATATTGTTGCTAAATAATAATTTTGGTGCAGAATAATTTTACTTTTAACTTTGCCTTCAATACCTAAATCAATTTCCACGAAGTCTCCCTTTGCTTAACTCAACAATCTTTTTTTATTGTTAAGAATTTTGGATTGTTTATTATTTTCAACTGAAGCTTTTACTTAACCATGTTTTAAATTATTTTATGGATTGCTTTTATATATTCAACCAAGGGCATTTTCATGTGTCCATATTGTGGTACTTTATGTTTACAATTTTAATTATTTTTTTAATGTATATAAATTTGGAGATATAAATAATATTATCAGAATTTGAAATTGTGTATTTAACAACTTAAGCATATGTATTTGTGTTTAATAGTTTTGATCTAATATGTATAGCTATATTATGGGTTTGATTTAACAAAATTAATCTTACTTTTTGTTATTTTTTCAAAATTTGCATCCATCGATCTTTTGTCATAGGAAGTTTATTATAAAGAAAAAAAACAAGGGACAACCCATTTAAGTTCTTGGTTTCTCTCCGGTAAGTTTATGAGTATTATTATTATTTTTAATTCTCAAATTTTGACTTCTGCTTCGACACAAAAAAAAAAAAAAAAAAGACTTTAAGCTATTTTATATTCAATTTTTAACTTGTGCTTTGACGCATTTTGTTTTGTTATTTTTTTTGTTTTTACAACATTCTTCGAATGTTATCTTTGTACATGAAATGATTGTCGTCATGATGAATGTTATAAAGGCATTGAAGTAAATTTATACAAGCTGCATTTTCTTTTTCTTTTTTCATTTTTCTTCTCAATCAAATAAAAATTTTTGGATAAAAAAATAGCTATTACACACACATGAAAAAGATTTTGAATTGTGTGTGTAATAAACACTACTCGAAGATTTCTCGTTTTCACTACTTTTCAAGCTCTACCAATCACAAATTAAAAAAAAAAAAAAACTAAATATCTTTTATCCTTCAAATTTTTCATTACCCCACCATTTTCTATCCCCCAACCAAAAAAAGTCTAAAGAAATGGCCACTAACATAGGAAAAAACAAAAAGGACCTATCACTTTGAAGAACGCAGCCTCTAACATAGAAAAAGTAAGGTAGTGAACGATATATACTATTTTGTAGTTACATTGCTATATTCTTAATACTTTTTGATTGATTTAAAAAAAAAATATGTCTAAACTTTAGGTATTTAGATTAATTACTTGCTTTGATTGTTAGTATTTAAGAATTGATTATTTTTGTTTCTTTATCTTAATGATAGAAAGCATATACATTAATCAAGATTATGGAGAAATATGATCATAATAACGAGTTCAAGTATTGAGAATGAAAAATCATATGGCAATTTTGAAATACGAAAAAAAAAATTGAAGATTATTGAGTAAATTGAACTAGGTATGGTAGTTTTTTTTTTACAATTGTTCATTTATTTTGTTATATATATTGATTAAAATTTTGAAGATTGTTTTTCTTTTAATATAGTATCTTTTAATTTTGCATTTCTAAACTGGGATTTTGGCTCTGCCATTGTGTAATAGGTAAAACCCGTCAGTTTTATTAAAATTTTGTTACCAATAATTAGAGTGTCTCCAATAAAATATCAAACTACTCCATTTTGTGCTTCATATGAATTTAATCCAATAAAATATCAAAATGCTACATTTTTTATTCTCTCTCTCTCTCTCTCTCTCTCTCTCTCTCAAAAATACCCAACCTTCTCTTACTCTCAAATGTCTCCCACCTTCTGAAACATGTCTCTCCAAATCCAATCTAGCCACCGTTTGATTGAAGTCAGATTCACCACAAATGGAACCAACGGCATAAAACCCAACACAACAACACTACCAATTAAATCTAACAACTAAAAGCCAACCAACACCATTGGGATCCTTTCTTTTAAATTTGATAAAATGCAGCAACATAGAACAATTTTGATGTTGTTGGTTGATGAAATCTAACCAAAAAATTTGGCTTCTATCTCTTTTTTTCTCTCAACCCAACACATATAATAATTTTGATGTTGTTGGTTGATGAAATCTGAGCAAAAAAAAATTAGGTTTCTTTCTCTTTGATTCTCTTAACCCACCACCTCTATTTCTTACTCTTTAAGACTTAAGATTTAGGTCTTTTCTTTCTAATAAATGATTTGGATGATATATTTGATAAAATCTTAGCAAAAGAAAGCTTTGAATCAGTTTGGTTGGTGAAAGTTTGGGCAGAAGAGATTTGACTTGTGTGTTAAGGACATATTTTATGTAGTTGGCTAATCTTTTGACAAAACACACTTTATTTGTATTTGGGAAGATCTAGGATGTGTTTAATACTTCAAAAACATATTGTTCAAGTCTAGTATTAAAGCCATGAAGATTGGACCAAGAAACAAGTGAAGAAAATGTGTTTACTAAAGCTGGACAGATAGCTCGACACATGCGGACACCCGTGGATAGATAGCTCGACACTTGCTTGACAGATAGCTATCTATCGAGGTTTAATGAAGCTCGACAGATACTATCTGTTGAGGTATCTATCGAGGTTACATAAATTCAGATTTCCAGATCTGATTTTCAGCCCATGTTTATGTATTTGTGTAAGGTTTCTTTTCTCACAACCCTATACATATATAAGACTTATTTTAGAGGCCGTCGCATAAGAGAATACAAGAAGAACACATGCAAAAGGTGACCGAAGCCTTATTCTCTTTGAAAGAAGTTACTGTGTTTTTGTGCCTTAGGGTTTTGTAACCAAGTGCTTCTTGATCTTCATTACTGATGAAGTGAAGAACTTTGTAGCCAACATTTTTCTTTCTCAAGTTGGTGAGTCACGTTCTTGGATTCGTGCAAAGGAGTTAGTCATGTAATGGGAGCCATGCATCAAAAGGGTGGCGTTCATTTATTGAAGAGTTCAGAGGTTCTGAAGCAGTAGAAGGTTTCTGCTGTAAGTTCATTTACGGAGATTGTAGAGTCTAGGGACAAAGGTTTTTTACTAGATCTGAAACTTCACTTTACTATAGTGGATTGCTTTTCGAGAAGGTTTTCCCCCAGGTTTTTTACTGTGAAACTGGTTGGTTTCATTGGTTTTCTTGGGTCATCATATCTTGTCTTATTTACTTTTTCGCTACATATTATTTGTGACATAATATTGATGTTTGTTTGTTTTAACAAGTTTTATTCATAATAAATCTAATTAACAACTTGGAATTAAAACTTGTTAATTCTATCAACTGGGGTCTAAATTTCCCAACAATAAGTGTTGTTGATTGATGAAAATGGGAAAGAGATTTGAGTGTTTGTTGGATGATAAAGTGTATTAAATTTTGGGAATAACAACAACAACAACAATAATAATAATAATAAATAAATAATTTTTAAATGGGGATAGAGAAAATATCATTGTTTTAAAATCCGAACTGGCCAAAAGAATTGGAAAAGGGACCAGTTCCTGGATTTTACTAGTTCTTGACCAGTTTTGACCAATTCCTTCTTCAACCGATTGAATTGGCTAGTCCAGTCCTGTTTTTTCAAAAGTGGAAAAGATAGAGTTTCTAATGAAAAATGTATTTAAAAATGTAGGTAGAAAAAACTATTTACTCTCTAAATGAGATGAAAATTTGGCTAAGCTGTCAAAGTTGCTCATAGTCTTAGATGTACGTACTCTTGATAAAGTAGGGGAAATTTAACAAATGCCCTAAGGGCAATGTTATTAAACTTGACCTAGCCTGGTACATGGTGACTCGGTACATAGACTAGTCCTGGTCATTAATTGAATCGAATGTGCAAAAGACCCAGTATAAACTAGTAAAACCCAGCAGGTTCTAAGCAAATTGTGTGACTAGGCTGAGTTTTAATAACCCAACTAGGTTTGTGAATTATGTAAAATAACATTAATAGGACAATCTCATTGACTTCTTTACGGTTTAAGGTGTGATAATATGATAACTTAAATAATAGCAAACCTAAATTAAATAAATAAAAATGCACTTTTCAATTTCATGAAACTAGTTAGCACGTAGCTATAAGTATATCCTATATAATATATGCATAAACCTTCTTTTCTCTTCTTTTTGTTTTTTCTTTGGGGCTTTATTTGTTTATTGATTTAAGTCTTTAACTTTCTTTTTCCTCTTATTTTATTTATATATATTAAAATTTTGAAACCTATTTATTTGATCGTGTGATTCAAATTGTTGACCCTCTAGTTGAACTAGTGATTCGGTGACACAGCTCTTAGACTGGGTCAATGTCCAGTCCACAGTAGTTTAGGAAATATTTTTAGAAACTTTTATGTAAAAAATTAATTATTTTGATGCGTATTATATTTTCTAAAAAGTGGTGTCAAAACTTTTCTAAAATGATTTATTATCAATTGCAAAGGCCTCTCTAATCTCCATCATTTTAGTGAAAGAATTATAAATTGTGGTAAGCTTAAAAGGAACCTAATAGCATAAGGTTGTAATTCTTGGGAACGAACCCACTTTAGGACACAAAACCTTGTCAAACCTAACCTCAGATACAAAGAATGCACCTTAACAATGTAATAACAAACCAATACAAAACAGAGATAAGAAATAGTTCACCTAAATGGGCCTGTTTGGTATCAGTGTTAAAACACTAAAAACTATGGGGACCAAAAAAAGAATCATGTTTGGTTGGAGTGTTCATTTAGAAGTGTTTGAATCATAATTCTCAATTTAGGGCGTTTAAACACTTTATATTGAAAACTCTCAAGAGTAGTTTTCAATTTTTGAGTTACAATGTTGAGTGGCATTATTGTAATGAGGTATAAAACTATGGGACCCACTGATATTGACAACACATAAACAACCAGCTCTCTCTCTCTCTCTCTCTCTCTCTCAACCCTTGGTCTCGGATGTTTGAATTAATGGCCATCAATGTGAAACTAAAAAGCAAAGGAAAGGGTAAGTTGTAAACGACAAAACTCAGTCTACCTTGCCATGGGTTCAATGCACTAACCAAAGCCAAACTACCTAATTAAGAGTCTATTCGGAACATATTAGTTAGTTGAAATTGAAAACTTTTTGCTGAAAGTACTGTAAATAAAGCTAAAAAGTAGTTGAAATAATACAGTACGACCTATGAGTAGTACCAAAAAGTGGAATGAGACCCATAAGTAGTACAAAAAAAATGCAATAGAGCTAATAAATAGTAGCAAAAATAAGCTGAATAGTAACAAAAATAAGCTAAATAGTAAAAAAAAAAGCTAGCTTTTAAGCCAATACCAAACACACACTAAGTTTTAAGCACTAGTCAACTGATTGGCCTTCACAGAATTTAGGGGTGTTTTGGTTTGGGTTTTCACACAAGGACCAAAGTCTTCCTTTTATTTATTTTTATTTTTTGTGGGTTTCTCTGGCTAGTGATGCTTCAATAGCAATTTGATTAATTTAGCTAGGTTTGCACAGACCAAAGTCTTCCTTTTTGTTTGTTTGTTTGTTTCGTTTTGCCATCTATTGGCTTAAGTTGTAACTATCTTTATTTATTTTGTTATAATTTTGTGTTTCTTTTTTTTTTGTATTTAATAAAAAGGTGATAGGTCGTATGGGACAAACCATGTAAATCCCCCTTTTCAATTTTGTAAAAAAAAAACTTTTAACATAAAATATATGAAAGAAAGGAAAAGTTTATTTTTATCACATGTATAAAATTGAATCATACCTATTGGTGAAGAGTTACGCCTTTGCACTTTGTCTGTGAAGGCGGTTTCCTTGATCTCATTACCATCAACTGCCATCTCTTGTTAGACATTCAATTTCTCTCTATGATGACACATGTAAATTTTTTTGAAAAGATGTCCCACTTTTGAAACATCCTCTTCTGGAGGGAAAATATAAACTCCTTAAAGTATAAAAGGAAAAGAAAGATACATCCCTTTATTATTTTTTCTTTTTCCCTTATCTTTTCTTCTCCTTCTTCAACCTGAAACCCATAAATTTTTCAAACACCAAATCATGGGTGTGAAACATGGCTTGAGATCTAGTTCTGCCAAATTTGCAGAACCTTCAACTTCAAAAAGTAACAAACCCTTACTAGGAAGAGATGAAAATCCTTCCATAGAAGAACAGTGGACTATCCCTCCTTTCTCCGAAGACTACTTGTTTGATAAAATTCTCGATGGGATTCAGTCCACTATTCTGAAGACCATCCCTACATGGCATGTGGGGAACGTGATGATCTTCTAACCATGGATTTGGAATTAAAGCATATTCCTAGGCTTGGCACTTGTAGAGGGGACTTTGCTCCAACTGTAGATGTAGTCTTCAAATCTCCTACTTTTGTTTCCATAGGTTGGAAAAGTTGGTTTCAAAGAGTGTTGGCTCATCCTCCCTTCATTGACATCATCCTCCCTTCATGGACATCTTGCAGAGAGTGAAACTTGTGGATTCCATTCTTGTATTCTCTAATCTAGAGATCAGCAAAGATAGTGAAAGTTTTCTCTCTCTTCTATATTGATGGAACTCTACAACTCAAACATTCTTCACAGGGTGTCAAAAATCTCTCCATCTCTAGAAGATGTTTATGAGATATTGAAGCTTCCCCAATTCAAAGATGGTGAAGTAGTTAACATCTCTTTATCTCTTGATGAGTTTAAGGCTGTGAAGAAAAATTTAAAGAAACCAGTCTTAAAGGCAGCAAGGAAAGGAAATGCTCCCAGCGAGGAATTACCAGAAGATACTAATGTTGGCGGAGACAAAGGTTCCAGGGCCAACTTCTAGGGATGGATAAAATACTTCTAGAAGGAGCATGTTGATGGCGTGGATGAGGAAGCTAATAGAGACTCTCTAAAGAAAGGCGCCGACTTTGTTGTTGGAAAAGGTAACTCTAGCTCTAATGAACTAGAAGCCTTTGTTGCTTTTTTTACTTTCCTACCATTTGTTTGAGGGATACCCCCATAAGAAGATTATGAGTAGACATTTCCCTTTAGCCGTAAAATTAGCCAAAGGACAATCCTTTCCTCTTACTCCTTATTTTCTAGGAACTTTGTATTTTCACCTAGATCACTTTACCCTTGATTTGTAGCACTCATGGGGGTATATTTCAAATTGAAACTTTTGTACCCGTTTCTTTTTTTGGAAATATGGTTATGGGAACACTTTAGGAACTATGCCCCTATCCCTAAGATGTTGAGCTCCTATAAAACTAGTTTGCCATCACCCTAAGGCCTACCATGCCCTTGGCGTTGCAACAAGGTGGTAATGTCTCCAAACAGTTTCCTTAGTAAAGTGTTGGATGACCCTACTGATTGGACAGCTAGACCCTACTCTGCCTTGGAGGGTGGACTTCCCCCTACTATTCACTTCCTTAGAAAGCATTTCTGTCTTTTGTTACAAAGACACTCCCTGGTCTGAGGAAAAACTCTCTTTTGTTGCTTGTGCCTTTCCTTCTCATCTTCAGGCATGGTTTCAAGATGAGTACAAAACTTAAACTTATAATCCCCATAGGTTTGCCTGGGAATTTGGTTTTGACCAAGGCATACTGGGACATCTTTCTGCCTTAACTTTACCTGTTGTAGTGGCCTCTTTAGCCTTTAAAATAGAGAATATCATCAAGATATTGGTATCAAGCCTTGAAATCCCCTTTACTTCCCTCACCAGGACTGCCTTCACCTAGGTTTAAGTCATGGTGGTCCAACATTAGAGAACGTGTTAGGAATTTTGGAGAAAGTGGTGCCCAACGAGTGGACATCCCACTTATTTTTCAAGGAGATTTGACTTTGAAGCCCCTTTCAAAAGCCAAACCTTCAAGCATTAAGAGAAAGAAGAATGCGAAAACCCCTTCTAGCAAGAGGCCCAAGGTACACTTTTTTCTCTATAGTGACTAACTTGTAACATTTTCTTTTATCCAATGTCACAAGTAACTTTTCTTTCTTTCTACATTTTTAACTTTTGATAGGTTACAACCTCTGTTTCTCAAGGTCAACCCAAAGCAAGAGTCACTTCTTCAACTTGAGAGGTTTCTATACAAGAAATGACTTCTAATGAAGAAACAGAGCCTAAAGCTGAAAAGGAGGACTCAGATCGGGTGTATGCCAAAAATTCCCAAGAGAAAGAAGATTTAATAGAAGCTACTTCCAAGGAACAAGAGGATGAAAGAACCTAGAAAAAATCTGTTCCAATGCTCTCATTGATTTCTCCCAATCTAAGAGCAATATGTTCTCAATTCCTCTCCAAATACCCTGAAACCATGAGGGATACCAACAAATGGAAAGTGTCACTTAGGGGCTTTCTCTTACAGCAAATTGGGTCTATCATATCCCAATTGCAGTCAAAGGATAAAGAAGATTGTCTAGCTCTTCCCCTTGACAACTTCCTTTCCACGCTGAGTGAGGCTAAGAGCCTACGTGTCAATGTCGGCTAGATAAAGAGTCGTGTTACTGCATTGAGGGACTTAAAGAAGGCAGGACCCTCTATTCATGCTTCCTTGTCCTCACTTCATGAATTGAGAGTTAAGGAGAACTCGTGCATCAACAAAGCAAAGGAAGCACTATCAGCCTTACAGGTACGTGTCACTTCTATCACACAGCTCCAGGAATCTATCAATAGACTTCAGGTGGAATTAACATCCCAACAAGAAGCAAGTTTTGCCCTTTAAGCTCAATTAGAAGGTGTCAATGTAGAACTTAACTTTTTGAAGAAAGAGATTGAGAAGTTGGAAGGCGAACTAGGAGCTCTAAGCTATCCAAACTTCTCTCTTGAAAATTTTAGTTCTCTCAGAAACATTCTCTAATTTTCAAGTTGTAAAAATTTATGGCCTCAAGAGGCCATGGGATTGTATTATAAACTTTACTATGCTTTATTTCACTAAACCATTTGAACTTTGCATCCATATTATGAACAATAGCATATGAAATAGCTGAATATAAGTCCTTTTTACCAAATCAAGCATGATACTTCTTAAGGTGTGCTCCACTGACGGGGCTATACATCTTTATACTTGTTTGACCCTTTAGCCAATAATGTCCTGTTGGATGTGCCTCTTCTAGTATGTATGGTTGTTCTCATTTTGGAGAAAACTTATGTTTAACAGCTCCAGCCACTCCTCCCACATGCGGGGCAGTTCTCCAAACAAGTTCTCCCACTTGAAACTTTCTTTCTCTAACCCGACCTTCATGCCTAGCCTTCATATTAGCTTGGTAAAGGCGGTTATGAATGGTAGTATTATCATGCATCTCTTCTATAACTTCCAAAGTATCTTCTTTAGGTATCCCTGCAATCTTTGCCAGTTTCACTGTTGGCCTTATTGAATCCATTGGAAGGACAACCTCTATGCCATAGACTAGAGAAAATGGTGAAGCTCCTATAGCTTGTAATTTGGCTATTCTATGAGCCCATAGAGCTATAGGTAGCTCCTCTTTCCACCCTTTTCCATTTCGCCGTAGTCATTTTTCCCAATATCTTTAGTAATATTTTGTTAGAGGCCTCAGATTGACTATTTCCTTCGGGATATTAAGGTGCCAATGTCATGTGAGAGATGGAGTACCATTCTATTAAACGACACACATCCTTATTCAGAAATGGTGTGCCACTATCAGAAATAATTTTGTTGGGTACCCCAAAACGACATATTATATTCTTACAACAAGGTTGTTCTTCCCTCTTACCAACTCTCTATCCTCTTCTACAAAATATATACTTGGGTTGTTACCCTAACAACACAGCTGCATGTTCCTTTTTTACTCTGAGGAATATGGCTGAGTACAAAGACAGGTTTCAAGTCATCATTTCTCTATTTTAGACCCTTTCATAGCTGTGATATTATTTGCTGACTAGAGAATAAGAAATGTGCCAACATGGAGAGGACTTTGCCACTGCTTGGGAAGCAAGTCTTGGACATGGAGAGGGACATCAGGAGTACAGTGATTAGTACACATGTCCCTAAAGTGGTCGATCATGCATTCAACCAATAAAGGGTGTCCTTATAGCTTTTGACCACAGAAAGTCATTATCTCCCTTTTTGTGAGTGCTTGAGTACCATGTTAGGTGCAAATTTTACTTTCTTCCCAAGGCAGTCACTCCTTTAGCAAGGATTAAGACTAAATACCTTAGCCAATGCTTCTTCTTCCTTTGCTTACAGCCGTTCCATGTGTAAGATCCAAATTCAACCACTTATACATTCTCCCATAGCTTAGTGGTGTTATGTACGGGTCTAAGCTGTGAATTTGGTCTAAATTCTTCCATGCCTCCTTGATTTTGGATTGTACATTGTCAGAGCAGGGTCTATTCATTGCTTAAGCTCTAGTTTTGCTTGTTTGATCTTCTTGCATAACCTAAACATTGGGGAGCCAGGGAAGTTGATCCTCCAAGCATTCTCCACCACATGATTACTTGCCTCCTCCCTTGTCCATATTTCATCAAATCTGAATTTTCTTTGTCTACAACCCTCTTCTCCTTCTTTGAAAAGAACAATTGGGATATGATCAGAGGAATCTGAAAGAAAGTGCTTTAGCAGCGCTCTGGGAAAATTTCAGTCCACCTAGTGTTAACTAGAGCTCTGTAAAGTCTTTCTTTTATGTTGGTAAGGCCTGGGCATTTGTTGGACCAGGTGTAAGGTGCCCCTACAAATTTTACATAAATTAATCCTGCAGAATCTACCAATCCATTTGTTGGACCAGATTTGACTCTATTTGAACTAATTTTAACTTCAGACAAAAATAGCAAGTCAGGACATACCCTATTTACAATGGCTTTGAGAGATCTTTTCATCTCAGCTTGAGCTAGGCCACGACAATTCCATGCAAGGAGAATCATAGCTTGCTGATTCACGGAAAAAAAATGTGGCAGATAATCGACAAGATTTTTGATCGGGTTATGAGTATATTGATACCCACAAAGGGCAGGTACTACCCATGCACTAACAGGGCAGATGATAGCTCACTAAGGAGCCAAAAAGAACAACGAAGGGTAGGGAATGGCTAACTGTCAGCCGCTGACAACGAAGGTAGAGCTCACGAAGCAACCAAGGAAGACTCATGCGCACCATAGCAGACAAAGCTAATAGTGTGCAGAGGAGAAACTTTTTCTTTTTCAGTAGAAGTATTTTCTTCACTGAATCGTGCTGAAAATAGGTTAAAAAATGATACCACGATTGAAGCATACATGCAAGCGCGTGGGCGCACGCGCGCGCGCGCGCGCACACACACACATATATATATATATATATATTTCATTTCTATATTATTTTTGTTTTATGCATATATTATATATTAAAAGTTGGATTTAAAAGTATTGCAATAAAGGCTTAGACACCTTGAGCCAAGTAACTTCATCTTACATCAAGTAGTTTCATCAAATTGCAGTAATTTTTTAGATAAGAAAAAAACTTATTTGTAATTAGCAACTTCTTTAGATTAAAAAAAAACGTATTTCAACAAAGAGATTAAATTCTACAAGGATGGGGTGTAAAACCCATGTTTTACACCGTTCAATAAGTGATTTCCACATTAACATTTTACTTAAAATTCAATATATCTTACCACACCTAATAACATCTCAATAAATTCCTAATTTGGTTGATTTATATATGGGTATTATAATTGATTGAGTGTGATAATATTTATTCTTGAATATGCGATAAGATAATGTGGCATTTTGGGATTGGATGGGTAAACATGAATTTTACACCACGTCCTTATAGAATTTAATCTCTTTAACAAAGAGAAATTCTATAAGGATAGGGTGTAAAACCCGTGTTTTACACTTTTTAATAAGTGATTGCCACACCAGTATTTTACTTAAACAAGGGACAACCCATTTAAGTTCTTGGTTCCTCTTTGGTAAATTTATGAGTATTATTTTTTTAAATCTCAAATTTTGAATTCTTTTGCATGTGTTTTGATTTTAGGTTTTGGTTACCTATACTCTATTAGAAGATTCTCTTTTTTGAACTGGACTTTTATGTGATGAAAGCTCGGATTTCTGTTAAAAACACGAGTTGTTTAGACCCCAAAATAAAAGATTACGGTTCGGTTAATTTTACTCTAACTTAAACTAAGTGCGAAATAGAGTAAATGCGAGCGAACAAACAAAACAACTACTCTAAGCCATATTCATTAAAGCACAACAGTAAACAGAAAGCTAAAAGAGTAGGGAAGAGAGATGCAAACACAAGATAACACGTTGATGAGTTATCAAAGAGGAAACCAAAGAACTCGGCGAAAAACCTCTCCATCGCCCTCCAAGCGATAAATCGGTCCAATAGACAATAAGTTGGGATATACGAATAGCAAAAGACCCTCCAAGCCTAGTCTACCCAATGCACCTAAGCCCTCCAAGCTCCTACTCCAATGAGACTTCTCGGAACCGTGTCTTGTTTAGCTTTCCAGATCTCGCAATGCGTCCGATTGCATCCGCCAAAGATTGGCTTCTTCCAATGCTTCCCAGCAACACCAAAAACTCACTAGAAACTCAGTATGCGTGTGGTAAGTGTTTGGGCTATCAACCTCTCAAGGATAAAGAAATGGAGATGTAGGAGTAGAGGAAAACCACAATGGATGGTGTGTAGAATTGTGGGTATCACAATCTCACACTCTCAAGGGTTGAGGCTAAGGTTTTCTCTTCTAAAAAGCTCTCTACTCAATATGTGGGTTATGATGGTATATATAGTGTATATAAGGATGTAGTGGAGCAGATAGGACAAAATAGCAAAACAGAATGTTTCGTAGGTATCTCGCAGGAAGGCCTTACCCACGAGACACTCGTGAAAACTAGCCATCACCATCTTTCATGACTTTTCGTATTCTAGTCATATGCAAGACACATGCATTACTTCACGGGATGCTTAGTCGTGAGCTACCCGCGAGAAATCTTTTGTCTTCACATGCTTGAGTCTTCACACACTCTCTCTCAATCACACAACCCTTACAGTAAAATCCCACATAAAGTACAGGGTATAAGAGATTGAACAAAATTACAATCAAATTTGGCACGAAATTAAAGCCAACACAAAATAGTTGTAAATCACAACTTTACAATCTCCACATTTGGCTATTTCGTGACAAAACACCCTATAACAGTCTCTATACTTAACATGAGTTTGGAAATAGTGGCAAAACTCACTCACACTTAATCTAGAAGCTGTGAAGCACTTGCACGAATACACCTGTATCCTAAAACACTCGCACACAAACAAAACTTTCATTAAGCTTATGATAGGTTGAATACAAGGTACATATATGAGCAAGTATAATGCGATCAAGATAAACGACAAGATATAAGCAATGAATCATAACTAGAACAGTCATTACAGAATTACTACAATGATCATTTAATTAGTAAACGATCATCCGGACACACAACGCAATTAAGTGCAAAGCAAGAATCAATTGTATCTCTAAAACACTCAACCAATGCAAAATACCAAAGTATTTGCATTAAGGATACATAATCCAACAAGGGGCACAAGAGTGTAGTGCTCAAGATAAACTATAAGTACAAAAAAAAAATGCTACAAAACAATGAGATAAACATAAAGTACTGAATATTAAACTGAATTTAAATCAAAGTACTTAAAGCTTTAAATGTGCTACACTATGCTTTATGTATCTCCCCCTCAAAATGTGCTACTGCCCCTCAAAATTTTCTCCCCTTTTTTGACTGGAATGGCCAAAGAAGCTAGAACTGATTGGATTTAGAGTCAGAGTCGGATCTATGAGCCATTGACATATCCTTGATCTGTGATGATAGGGCAGTGATTTGACCTTGGAGGTAAGCAAATTGCTCTGTGGTATGATGCACATAAGACTTAAGCATGCCATATATCTAATCAACCGTGGCAAGAAAGTGATCAAGACGATCGGATCCTCGTGTAGGTGCTGAAGAGGATGGTTGTGCTAAAATCTCTGGGGCAGAAGTGAAGCGATCAATCTCATCCTCTGTGTCACCACCTTCTTCTTGAACAACAGCCCTTGGAATGAGAAGTGTCGGTCTTTGATCCTTTGATGTGAGTTGTGCTTCGAGTCACTGTGTGACCACCAATAGGATAATCCCTCTGAACCATAATGAGACCACTCGAAAGTTTAAGCCTTGTCTTTGCAATTAGGCCCATTATGATTGAGGGGAATGGCGAAACCCTTCTGGAGTTTTTCTTTTTAATGCTCTTCTTCAAAAGATGAAGGATATGACCACAAATATCAATCTCTTTATGGGTGAAGAGATTGAACAAAAAAATGGTCCTTGGCTTGGATAGTGTTGTCAAGTTGGTAACCAGGTACAAGTTTTTGATCATCACACGACCAACGGTTATCATCTCTAGAGTGAATTAGATAGTGTTCATGGAGGTTTTCTTAGAAGTACCACTAAGTATCCTCACCATTTCCTTAGTAGATTCCAATCTTTCATCATATTGCATCGTGATTGGTTGAGAGGGAGGACAAACCTCTAAGAAGTCCTGAATGCTGTCCCTAGTGATGACAAACTCTTTGTGTCTTACCTAGCAGTTTATATTATCCTCTTCAACACTAGCATTGGAGAAAAACTCTCCGATAATTTTTGAGTACACTACTCCAACTGGATTCAGTAGTTTTGTCCATGTCCTTTCCTTGAATACCTCGGGAATGAACGTGTCTTCAAGGGTCTCTTGCCTCACAACCCTTTCCATGATAACGGTTGCTTCTTTGTAGCAGTCATTGTACTTCATGTCTGCCTCAAAAGACTTGAAGTTGTCAAAATCTGTGCAAGCACGCTTGGAGGATGGTTTCTTAGCAGCATGCTTGGTGGGAGACATCTGCACAATAAACATAAAGCACAAAAAGGAAACATAACACAAAATAGACCACAAAAACTTGATTAGATTCAAGTTGGTCCAAAATAGAAGTAAAACAGCTCAAAACAGAGTATAATAAACTCAAAACAACATGTTATAAGTATTGAAACATGTAAACATAAACACAAAGCATAAAAAAATGACTGTGCCTTTGTGTGCATGTGCTGATGCATGCATGTGCGTGTGCTGATGCATGTGTGTGCAACAGGTGATGGATAGTATGGCATTGTGAGGCATAAAATGGGAAAAGTGTGTAAAACACACGCCTAATGATCAAAACATGTAAAGCATGTCTAATCAAGGGTAAACCCAAGCATTGGAACTCATTTGAATCCAAAACAACACAAGAATGTCACTAGGACATTTTGTCAAACACCTAACATGCAACAGAGTTCTACATGAAAAAACAATGCATGAACACAAATGAAAATGCCAAAATACATGCTTAGAATGTCACATGGGGCCAACATAGACACAAACACAACAAATGAGACTCACCCGAATCAAAAATTTGAAAGAAATTTGCTTAAAAATCAAGAACCCAACCCTTGTTTCGAAAATCCCCAAAATTTATAACCCTAAGAAATTTTCTGCATAATCTAAGACACAAATGAAATAAATGTTTAGAAAAACATACCTTGAAGATTTACACGAGCACTCCGACATGATATGTTTGGCTTGGGAACAACACCATAGCAATTGTCCGTGGTTCTAAGTCCCTTCAAGACTTGAACACCTTCTTTATTGAGAATTAGACATCCTTTCTTTGAGAATTGAACTATGAAGTCTTCATCACATATTTGGGTTATACTCAGCAAATTCACTTTTAAATCTCTTATGTAAAGAACATCAGTCAACAAGGGAAGTCTCGGAATATCAATGGTTCCCTTTCCAAGAACTTGTGAATGGCTACCATCTCCAAAAGTCACAAAGCCGTCTTCCTTCTCCTTGAGTGTTTTGAATAGTGCTTTATCTTCGGTCATGTGTCTCGAACATCCGTTGTCAAGATACCGCAAGCACGAATTAAACACTTTCAATGCAGTATAAACCAAACAAGCATGAGATAAACATTCTTGACCCTCAAAGATACACTCCTCCTTTTTTACTTCATTCAAAGATGAGTAAAATTTTTCTTTTCAAACCATCAAGTTTATCACACAAATGTCTATTCCTTCTCTTGTATACAGCAATTAAGGAATTAGACTCACACAAGCTATTATGAATATCATGATTTCTTTGTTCTAAGGATTTCAGCATGTGTACAAAAATTCTAGCATGTTTCTTAGATTTGAATAACTCGAAAAGTTCATTGCTTGGACAATCCTTATATATACTCTTAGAGTCATTTTCACAAACACATGAACTACACGTCATGTTAGCCTTAGTCATAACACTTACAATATCAAGGAAAGGGGTCTAGGATCGCACTTAGGTAATCAAACCACAACAAGTGCACCCACTCTGATACCAATTAAAAGCTTGGATTTGTGTTAAAAACACAAAAGCTGTTTAGACCCCAAATTAAAAGATTACGGCTCGGTTAATTTTACTCTAACTTAATCTAAGTGCGGAATAGAGTAAATGCGAGCGAACAAACAAAACAACTACTCTAAGCCATATTCATTAAAGAACAGTAGTAAAAAGAAAATTAAAAGAGTAGAAAAGAGAGATGCAAACACAAGATAACATGTCGATGTGTTATCGAAGAGGAAACTGAAGAACTCGGCGAAAAACCTCTCCGCTACCCTCCAAGCGGTAAATCGATCTACTAGACAATAAGTTGGGATACACGAATAGCAAAAGACCCTCCAAGCCTAGTCTACCCAATGCACCTAAGCCCTCCAAGCTCCTACTCCAACAAGGCTTCTTAGAACTGTGTCTTGTCTAGCTTTCCGGATCCTGTAATGCGCCCGATTACATCTACCAAAGCTCGGCTTCTTCCAATACTTCCCAGCAGCACCAAAAACTCACTGGACACTTAGTATGAGTATGGTAAGTGTTTGGGCTATCAACCTCTCAAGGATATAAAAATGGATAGGTAGGAGTAGAGGAAAATCATAATGGATGGTGTGTAGAATTGTGGGTATGACAATCTCACACCCTCGAGGGTTGAGGCTAGGGTTTTCTCTTCTGAAAAGCTCTCTACTCAATATGTGGGCAATGATGGTATATATAGTGTGTATGATGATGTAGTGGAGCAGATATGACAAAATAACAAAATAGACTGTTTCGTGGGTATCTCGCGAGAAGGCCTTACTCGCGAGACACTCATGAAAACTAACTATCACCATCTGTCATAACTCTTCACATTCCAGTCATGTGCAAGACACATGCATCACTTTGCGGGATGCTAAGTCGCGAGCTACCCGCGAGAAATCTTCTGTCTTCACATGCTTAAGTCTTCACACACTCTCTCTCTCTATCACATAACTCTTACAATAAAATCCCACATAAAGTACAGGGAATAAAATATTGAACAAAATTACAATAAAATTTGGCACAGAATTAAAGCCAACACAAAACAGTTGTAAATCACAACTTTACTTGTGATTCAAAAATACCCTCATTAATGAAAGATAACTTCTCTTATGAATAGAGTCATAAATATAAATAAATAAATAAATAAAAATTTCATTTTGAATTTAAAAAAAAAAAAAAAGAATTCCTAAAATTTATGATTTTTTTGTTGGTTCAAGTGTTTAAATTCCTTTTTTTTTTTCTCCCTTTCTTAGAATCGAGTACCCTTTGCTAAATTTCTAAGAAACCCATATGTTGTGTGAGCCCAAATGGTTAAACCAACATGAATCGAAGTTGTCATGAACAAGACAATTTAGGCAATTTCAGAATCTTAAAGCTGGCAAATTCACTAGTATTTTTGGTCTATCGGAAATTTTAACAACACCAAAAAGTTTGTGGTACAATGCCTTATTACTTTGCTGGGAGAGTCACTAGCATCTTCAACTTAATTTGATTTGTCAAAATACAATAGGTAACAGATGAGTAAATATAGTATATATAGTATCAGTTTTATTAACATTAGAGGTTAGGCCTTGGTGCAATGACAAGTGCCTTTGTCTAAAAGCGACAGGTCACAAGATCGAATGCATGAATTAGCCTCTTGAAGGAATAATTGACGGCAAAGTGGCCTACTATCACCTTTCCTATACCTCAAAAAATTGAAACTTTATGTATGTAGAATGTTTGGTTGAGAGGGAAAATAAGAAAGAAAATGGTGGGACTCAAGAGTTTTCTCACTGGGCCCACAATTTAGGATGATTTTGGAATCTCCCCGGTCCCCGTTTTGGAGTAAAAATGTGGGTGGAAGAAGGTACTTGATGGGAAATTACCCATCTACGCCCTCTCCTCCCACTTGTGTTTTGACTTTGTTTGTTTGTTTTGTTTCTTTCCCCTTCACTTTTAACATTTAGTTTTTACTTATTTATTTTTTATATTGATAGTAATTTTTTTGTTTTAAGGGCATTGAAGTAAATTTATATAAACTTAATTTTCTTTTCTTTTTTTCTTTTTTCTTCTCAACCAAATAAATTATTTTGGATAAAAACTAGCTATTGCACACATTCTGTTACACACACATGAAAAAGATTTTGAATAGTGTATGTAATAAATGCTATTCAAAGATTTTTCCTTTTCACTACTTTTCCACCTCAACTAAATACACAAAAGAGAAAACTAAATATTTTCTACCCTCTAACTTTTTCATCATCCCATCATTTTCTACCCCAACCAAACAAAGTCTAAAGAAATAGTTGTTGACATAGGAAAAAACAAAAAGGACCTATCACTTTAAAGAAAGCAGCTTCTAACACTGAAAAAGTAAGGTAGTGAGATATATATACTACGTTGTTGTTAAATTGCTATATTCTTAATACTTTTTGATTGATTTAAAAAAAAAATAGATGTCTAAACTTTAGGTATATAGATTAATCACTCACTTTGATTGTTAGTATCTAAGAATGGATTTTTTTTCTTTATCTTAATGATACAAAGCATATACTTTTAGATAATCGAGATTATGGAGAAATATAAGCATAATAATGAGTTCAAGTATTGGGATGAAAAACATATGGTAATTTTGAAAAAAAAAAAAAACACATTGAAGATTGTTGAGTTAATTGAACTAGGTATGGCAATTTATTTTACCATCATTTATTTATTTTGTTATATATATTGATTAATATTTTTAAGTTTAGATTTTTTTTAAATATATTATATTTTAATCTTGCATTTCAAAAATAAGATTTGGCTCTGCCACTGTGCATTGGGTAAAACCTATTAGTTTTATTAACATTCTGTTACCAATGCTTAGAGCATCTCCAATAAGCTTTTAAAACCTATTTTTGGAGAGCAAACACCCAATAAACCTGCTCCAACATTGTGATGCCCTAATTTGATTGATTGTGTGATGTGTGTGGGTGTGTGATGAGTCCCACATCGGGTATTTACTGGGTTGAACTAGGATTTATTAACAACTGCAAGGAGCCTTTTTTGTGACTAGTCCTTTTGAGGTATAACGCATATGTGGCTAGCGCTTTTCCTTGGGTCGTTACTTATGGTATCAGAGGTAGGTTACGATCCTAGGACCTGTGGGTTATGAGCCTAAGGAAAAGCGCTAGCCACATTTGCGCTATACCTCAAAAGGACTAGTCACAATTGAGACTCCTTGCAATTGTTAATAAAGCTTAGTTTAACCCAGTAAATACCTGATGTGGGACTCATCACACACCTACACACATCACACAATCAATCAAATTAGGTCATCACAAACATCCTTTCCAAAATGCAAAAAAAAAAGAATGTTTGCACTCCATATTTTATTCAGTTCTCTCTCTCTCTCTCTCTCTCTCCATCACAAAAAGACCCAACCCTCTCTCACCCCCAAACGTCTTTCTCCTAATCCAATCTAGCCATGGTTTGATCAAAGTCATAGCCACCGCAAATGGAACCAAACAACATAGAACCCATCACAACAACACTACCAGTTGAATCTAACAACATAAAACCCAACCAAACTATTGGTATCCTTTCTTTTTATTTTGATAAAACGTAGCAACACAGAACAATTTTGATATTGTTGGTTGATGAAATCTAAGCAAAAATTTTGTACTTTTTTCTCTCAACCCAGCACATATCAATTTTGATGTTGTTGGTTGATTAAATCTGAGCAACAAATTTTGGGTTTCTTTCTCTTTGTTTCTCTCAACCCACCACCTCTATTTCTCACTCTCTATGACTTAAGATTTGGGTCTTTTCTTTCTAATAAAAGATTTTGGATGTTATAGGTTGATAAAATCTTAGCAAAACAAAGCTTTGCATCAGTTTGGTTGATAAAAATCTAGGCAGGAGAGATATGACTTGTGAGTGTTGTTGATTTATGAAAATGCAAAAGTGATTTGGGAGTTTGTTGAATGATAAAGTCTATCTAAGATTTTAGGAAAAGTAATAACAACAACAACAATAACAACAACAACAACAACAACAACAAAGAAATAATATTTCAATGGGGATAGAGAAAAGATCATAGTTTTAAAAACCAAACTAGTGAAAGAACCAAAAAAGGAACCCATTACTGGTTTTTCCCAGTTCTTGACTGATTAGATGTGTACAAGACCCGATCAAAACTGGTAAACTTAGCGTGTTCTAAGTAAACTGTGTGACCCAGCTAGGTTTTTCATAACCCAACTCGGTTTTTGAATTCTGTAAAATTACATAGGTCAATCTCATTGATTTCTTTACAATTTAATGTGTGATAATATGATAACTTGAATAATAGAAAACCTAAATAATATATAAAATGCACTTTTCAATTTCACAAAACTAGTTAGCACATAGGTATGAGTATATCCTATATAATTTATGCTTAAACCTTCTTTTCTCTTCCTTTTGTTTACATTTTTTGTGCTTTATTTGTTTATTGATATAAGTTTAAGTCTTTAACTTTCTTTTTTCTTCTTCTTTTATTTATACTAGCTTATAACCCACAAAAAGTGCTAGATACTTTTATTTATTACAAAAGGCATGGTAACTGAAAATATAAACATTTTTATTAAGATAATACCCAAAAAAAACCAAATAATTACTTGCAAGAAAAAAACGTAAATCTAGAGAGTCTTTCATAGAGACTTCCAAATTTAATCTTGAAATTTCATAGTCCGTCAAAAAAAATTTTAAACAGACATTTTAGAAAAATATTTAGAAAATCAATATTCCTTTACGACCCATGCATTCAAGCAAAAAGAAAGTGTTATTTCTTTTCCTTTTTATTTTTATTTTTATTCCAATAAGTTATTATTCAAAACATGTTCCAAAGGTCCAAAAGATTATCAAAATAAAATTGTGGCGGTCCAAGAGAGATTATAGTTGTCTTTGTTTTTTGTAGAAGCAAATATAGGTGACTTCAACAAACAATAATTAATAATTAAAATATTATGATACTCAAATCCTGTAGTATTAATCCTTGAAATGCATCAAACTACAGTAGTAAATAGTCTCACAAAATTCTACACCAAAGGAAAATGTAGAGCAACAAACAAAGAAATACAAGATAAAAAAAATCATTGAGTTTCGCCTAAATGCAGACCATTGATCCAGGAAATTTAAGAATGTTGTTAGATTTTCTAAGAAAAACTTTCCCTGTAATGTGATAAAGAAACACATTAGAGCACAATTAGTTGTAATCAACACTACAAAAAACGGGGTCTATAGCCGCGTTTAAAAAACGGGGTCTATAGCCGCGTTTAAAAAACGCGGCTATAGACACTGAAAATGCGGCTCTAGCCCTGAAGCCGCGTTTTCTATGGCCGCGTTTACAACCCCGGCCTAAGCGGCGAAGTAACAGACCCTGCGGGTCTATAGCCGCGTTTTTAAAAACGCGGCTACAGACCAGACCTGAAGCCGCGTTTTTTAACCACGGCTATAGGCTTCAGGTTTATAGCCGCGTTTTTTAAAAACGCGGCTACAGACCAGACCTGAGTTGCGTTTAAACCGCGGCTATAGGTCTTTTTAAAAACAAAAAAATAAATTACTGGGGTTTTTTTTCCCCCAAAAAATTCAAAAATTTAGCTTTTTTTTTAAAAAAAAAATAATTATTTTCTGGGTTTTTTTTCCCCGAAAAATTCAAAATTCAAACAAAAAGAATTTTTAAATTAAACACAAACCCAAAAAATTCAAAATCAAACACAAACCCAAAAAGTTTAAAATCAAACACAACCAGAAAATTCAAAATCAAACACAATATACTGACAGTACAAATGCAACGTGCTCCAAATTTAAACAAAACCAACCCAAATTTAACACTAAATCCATTCAAAGAACACAAAAGCTCAAGAACACAAACCTATTTAAACATAAGCACAATATCAACAACACAATAGCAAAAATAACTTCTAAAAAAGGTATAATACCCATAAAAAAATTAGAAAATTTTTACCTCAAATAGTAGAGATGAGTGAGCATTTAGCTTTTCTTATGAAGTTTTCAGTGACCCTTGCTTGAAAAATGAAGTACATGGTGGTGTGGAGTGTACCGGTGAGAGGAGTGTGCGTTGTGTTGAAAGAAAAAAAGAAGGAACCAGAGAAAAAAAGAAGGAAAGAGAGAAAAAAAAAAGAAAAAAAAAAGAAGAAGCAGCAGCAGCAAAGAAACAAAGAAAAAAAAAGAGTTTTGTTGGAGTGAAGAAGGAAAAAAAAAAAAAGAGAAAGAAAGACTTCGGCGTGATTTGCAGAGAAGAAAGAAAGAAGGAACCCAGGAAAGCAGACTGACCAAAGAAAGAAAAGATAAGAAAGAAAAGATAAGAGTGGGGGTAGGTGGGAAAGTGGGTTCTGGGCTGTTTTATTGGTGTTACCTATAGCCGCGTTTTTAAAAACGCGGCTATAGCCCCTCCCTTAAACTTAAAAAATTTATTCGGATGCACAAGTCATCCTTTTAAAAAATATATATATTATTTGACTGGACCTATAGCCGCGTTTTCAGAAACGCGGCTATAGCCCCTCCCTTATAAAAAAAAAAAATAATTTATTCGGATGCACAGGTGATCTTTTTAAAATATATATTATTTGACTGGACCTATAGCCGCGTTTTCGAAAATGCGGCTATAGGCCCCCTTATATAATAACAAAAAAATTTTATTTGGATATACAAGTCATCTTTTTAAAATATATATATTTTTTGACTGGACCTATAGCCGCGTTTTTGTGAAACGCGGCTATAACCCTCCCCTAAAAAAAAATTTGTCGTACTGTACATAGCACGCTTTTAAAAAAATATTTTTGTCTGGAACTATAGCCGCGTTTTGATAAACGCGGCTATAGTCCGGACGTAAAACGCAGCTCAAGGAACTAGAAACGCGGCTTTAGACCTAGCCTATGGCCGCGTTTAACAAAACGCAGCTATAGGTTGGGTCTGAAGCCACGTTTCTGGGAAACGGGGCTATAGGTTTGGTCTATAGCCGCGTTTGTTTTAAACGCGGCTATAGGTCAGGTATAGCCGCTTTTTTTTATGAACGCGGCTAAAAAACGCGGCTATAGCGCGCGTTTTTTGTAGTGCAAGGATCAAAATTTAAACTAGTATTCATGATATATATTCTAATTACAATGAAATTCTAGCGATAGCATAATACAAGTTAATTGAGTGTTGAAACAACCAACTTTAGACTTTAATTGTACAAACATTATATCATAACAATTCTAAACTATTTTATAAAAACTTTTTAGAGGTTTGTGTCATTTGTATTTTCTAAATGTTGATGGACCTTTTCGATTCCTGTAATGATTGATACTTTAATTAACTGGAACCTCAAGAAATAGCATAATATATGCACATTGGCTGTTCCTTTGGAGCAACTAAATCAAACATAAGTATAAATGAAACTCTAGTAGAAGATGGTTCCAATTGTTCCCATGACCATTCTCCTGTTTTTCCTACCTAGCGTATGACCATTTATAATACACATAGTTTGGAAATTATTTTGTCTTCCATGCCAATTTCTTTTGGTTCTCTTCTCAAACATTATCATTTGCCTTCTTTGTCATGCTACCAATGCATTATATATAATCTTTGACATGCTACTATTGCATTATATATATATATATATATATATATATATATATATATATATATATATATATTCTTTTTTCTATGATAACATTGTAAAGGATCAAAAGTAATTTTAATATATTTTTTTTGTTACAGAGTACATATGTGAAAATTTGCAGATACTATTTTTGGTCTTTTTTTTTTTTTTAATTATCGAGCATTAGAAAGACATTCATTAAAAAATAAATGCAACAAAGGGAAAATTATGCTATCTTGACCTTTCAATCTAATTTAGTAACTCTTCTTGAACAACAACCAATGATCTTATCTACCTCTGTGCTACCACAAAAACACGTAAAAAAAAAAAAAAAAAAGGTATTGAAAATACATAAATCCTAGCCAAAATGGGCTTTTACCACTTACAAACTTTCTAACAAAATACCCTATGTATGAAACTAATTAAGGAAATGCCCCTATTTTAAAACTCAATTTTCTAAAAATTGAGTTTCAAATGTGAAACTCGATTTTTGGAACACTGAGTTATAGCGAACGTGGACTTAGAATTTTTTTTTTCTTTTTCTAGAACTCGAGTTCCACTTGAATTTTTTCAAGGAACTCGATTTCCATGAACTTGAGATCCAGAATTTTTTTTTTTTAATTTTCAGTTCCCTATAACTCTATTTTCCAAAAATCAAGTTTTAAATTGAAACTCAATTTTTAGAAAATCAAGTTTCAAAACAAGGGCATTTCCCTAAATAGTTTCAGATATGGAGCATTTTGCTGAAAAGTTTTGGCAAAAGGGGCAAATGCCCATTTTCTCCCATAAATCCTAATAAACATCAATGTAAAATAGGTTCTACAAAATACAAACTGAGTTCCTATACACATTCCATCCACAAAAAATCTAGAAATAAATTTGGTCACATATGCAAGATGATGTAGAGAATAATTAAAATGGTAGTGACCTGCGTCGTGGAGAATAGGCAACCTATGGTACCAAGGTGGTACTACGTTGTCAATAAAATCACTTTGAGTACAAATATAATAGTAATACTATTAACCACTATTCAATTGGCAAACCTGATCCACGTATCTTAAGAAATAGAATTGGATGATTTGCAAGTTTTGGCAAGTAACAAAAATTTGTTTTGGTCCTTTGGGAATTTTAATTGAACAATCTAGACTCAAAAGAGAGTCTACCAATTAGGAAAAGCTACCACGTCAAATTCAGATCTGAATCCCATTGACTAAATGTTACCCATTTATTGACACACAAAAAAAAAATATAAATACATGCATACTAATTTCTTCTTCATCAACTGCTTTCGTTATATATTTTTGTAACATAGACTTTTATCTATAATGAGAACATATAAACTTTTAAAATACCAAGACAAAGGAAAAGGTACAATGGAATTAAAAAGTGAAGTTCCAGACTTTAAGAAAAATAAGACAGACAATACGTTTACAGGTTAATTTACTGTAGGAAAAAAAATTAATTGAAACCAAATACTTCAAAAACAATTCTGACTATATTGTGCAGGGAAAAAACTAATTCAAACCTAAAGACATCAAATGAAAAAAATGTAACCCAAACAAAAGAGATAAACAAAAAAAAATTAGGCTAATCTAAAACCTTTCAATATGATTTGGTATCTCTTCTTGCAAAATACCAAACCATCATATTTGGTAGAGAACTGTGTCAATTTGTGCTTCGACAAAAGGATAGGGAAGAAGGATTTCTTAAAATACAGTGAATATGAAGAAAGAGAGACTACAAACGAAATTGTAGATGTATGCAAAGTTTTGCAAATGTTTTAATCTGGATTTATTAAAAAAATGAAAGATTAATCACACATAAAAATTTAAAAAAAATAAATAAATAGCTTTTTCTAAAGATTAACAAACTGATCTAAACACTAATGTGTACACCACACAATATTTTTTAGTAAATAATCCCTAAATATTCAACGATATAATTTAAAGAAATATTTTGGCTATTTAATTTACCCAATTTTTTTTTTTAAAAAAGGCACTAATCAAATTCAATAAGTGAAAATATTAAAATAATAATAATAATTTACTGCCAAAAAAAATTCATTCATTCCTTTAAACAAATATACAATCAAACGGAAAACATGACTTTTTAGCACAAACATTAAAAGACTTTTTAGCTTATGATAATAGATGCTCAGAGCAGCAACATTGAAAAATCAACCATTATTCAAGGGTAAACATGTTTTTTTCTACACATATTCAAGGGCTAAACCCCATGATGCCACCTAAAAAAAAAAAAAAACTGGATTATGATAAATCAGGAAGAAAGCATCAAAATAGAGTATAACACATCAAGTAACAAAATGCTAACCTTGGGTATAGGTGCTACAGAAAAGAAGCGAAACAGAGTGGGTGTCAAATTGAAAATCGGAAGGAGGAAGAGGATTTATTTTGTTGTTTTTTCTTTTACCGAATGAAGGAGATTCATCTTTTCTTTGAGGTGGGTGTAGTTTGATTAAGGGTGTGCCAATTTAGGGGTTTTATTAAGTGCCATGAAATGGTTTAAGTTGTTAAAAAATCAATCCACGTTATACCATAAAAACCATGTTGTTGAACATGTAAAACGCCAATTGTCCAACAATCACCATAAAAACATTTTCCCTTCTTGGCCTATGTTTGTTACACTGCCTCTCTTTTCTTATCTAATAACCCTTCTTCTTCTCTAATGACCTAGATAGCAAGCCAAAAAACCAAAAACAAAACAAAATATGAATCTGAAATTCATGAAAGCTAAGGATCAAAACCCCAAAACTGAAAATTCCTAATAACAATTCAATTAGAATTTGATCCTCTAGGTTATTTCCCTTATTTCAACGAAATCCCTAAATTGAAAATAAACCTAATTGAAGACAATAGGATAAGAGATTAATTAGAAGCCCAACTATTAAAACAATCTAAATATCATAGCCTTTGAATTATAAGTCTGGAGTACCATAAAAAAAATGAATCCAAATATTCCAAGCAAAACCAATTCATTTTAAAGGTTGCAAAATAAAGAAGTAACTGAATTAAAAATCATTGAAAAAAAATGAAAAAAAAAATTGAAGATTTTGGTAATCTAACAATCACATCGTATGTAAAATTCAAGGTGCAATCAATTAAGATAAAACAATCTTTGCAAAAATAAAAAATAAAAAATAAGATAAACAATATACATAAACCATATCGGTTGTGAGATAAATGCATGTCACTATTTGAAGGCCAAAGAAGTATTTTGTATTAAGTGTGATTCAGTAACATATAATTTATAAGCACCAAAAAACTAATCTCCATGCTATTCATGGATGTATACACTAAAAAAAGGCATAAAAAAAAGTTTAAAATAAGATCAATGTGAAGAGGTATTTAACAAAAGCAATGGAAATTCTAAATACAAATAGAAAAAAAGTACAGAGTGTCTCATATAAGAAAGGTGAAGAAGAAATACAACCTGTGTTAGTGATAGATTGTTTTAAAGAAAGTGAAGGGGTATTCCGTCAACTCCAAAAAAATAATAAAAAATAAAAAAACAAAATACTAAAATGAAATATCAATTTCTTAATTAACCCATGAGTACATGTACAAACTAGTACTTACTCACAAAAAATCAGAAATAGCTTAGTACTTATACAACACATACTATTCAAGTTTCTCCACAATGTCAAGCATGTTCTAAATCAAGAGAGAGATATCATAATTCATGTAATTCTCAAGAAAAATAAAACTAGACACAAAATAAAATATTTTTGTCTTTTTGAAAATTTTCAATGTTTTTGGATTTTTTTTTTTAAACAACCAAAAACAAAAATAAAACATGTTTACAAACAATTGAAAGAATTAAATCAAGGACAAGTAAACAACACTCACCTTAGAGAATCCTTTCTCACGCATATAGCACGAGTCTTCAGCTTTGTAAGTGAAAATCCATGAGAACTAGAGTGTATTTGAGGGATTACACCATTCTGAGAAAAACTGAAATCCTACAAATTCTTTTCATAAGGCAACAAGCTCAAATTTTTCAAAAGAATATGAAATAATTTATACGGACTTATGACAGGAGAAATGTCATCACATAGCCTAGATTCAAATACAGAATGTTTAAATTTCAATTTATGACAATTAGGATGAATGTGACCGGAGACACCACAAAAGTGACAAACAAGAACAAATTTAGGAATATCAGTACTCCTAACAGCAAATCTAGTCTCAGATTTTGGTTTTTGCCTCAACAAAGAACAATTTGGTCTAATATGACCAACAACACCACAAAGGTGACAGGTAAGCACAAAAACAGATTTCTTATGCTCTCTGACAATAAGTTTAGGCATAGGTTTAGAAACTTCAGCGTCTACATCAAAACATTTATCTTTCTCTAACCTAGCAAAATAAGTCTTTTTCTTTATTATTCCTCTTGAAAGGAGGCATATAAACTTTCTTAGTGTTAGGCTTAAAATAAATAGAAATACTTTTGTTATCAACAGGATGCTTGGTACTAGTCAAATTTTCAATTTTGGCTTTATATTCGACTAACTCTTGTTCCAAGATTTTTATATTCTCATCTTAAGAGGAAATTTGATTTCTCAAAAATTCATTCTTTTTATTAGATTCATCTAATCTAACAACCAATTCCTCTTTTTCAAGATTAGCCAATTTTAACTCTTCCTTGAATTTCTTAGCAATTTTGAAAGATTTTAATAATTCCTTACGAAAAGTTTCACAGGCATCAATAAAATCAACAGAAACAGCAGTGTCCTTTTTATTCAAATCATCACAATCAAACACAGTAAGACACTTAAAATTATCCATGATAATAGGGATCAAGGATCAACTCTTAGATCAAAAGATCTAGACACTAGAGCTAACCCGCTCTGATACCACTTGTATGTTTTTAGACCCCTTAAAACAACCAGATTAACCTAGTTATTTAGCCAAGTTATTAACTTAGGTAAATTATGCAAATCTAGGTTAACACAAAACAATCATATCATGCAAAGTAACGGAAAAATAAATAACATAATAATATGATAACTCAGGAAAACCAAACTGGTAAAAATCCTAGGGAGGATTTAACCTAGCTATCCTCAAGGTAAAACAGCAAATCCACTATGAAAGAATTGAAGTTTGTAAAATAGCGACTTAGACCACTAACATCCTATTGCTACCTCGAGTAGAAAACTTATTACCACGACCCCATAATAGCTCCGAGTCCACAGACTACTTCTTTCCTTGGCCTTTACAAAACACAAACACCTACGTTTGTGACTTTAAGATCCCACTCAAAGGTTTAGCAACACAAACTCTCTTGTTTGTGACTCCAAGACCACCCTTGAAGGTTTAGATCATCAGCACCTTTGATGACTAGAGAAGGCAGCAACTTCTACAACACTACAACACCGGTAGAAGATATAAGAGAGCTTTTTAGGAACAAAACCCTAAATACAAAAGAGGCACACTCTTCTCTCTCTAAAAATCCTTATGAAAACGTGCTTAGGATTTCCTTTATATAGTGGGAGAAGTATATCTAAAACCCTAATTCTTAATGGGCTTAAACTGCTGTTTGGACTTAATTAAAATTTTGCAGATACGACTTTCGATCAGTCGAGCCTGTTTCTCGATCGGTCAAACTAGGCAGATTCTGAAATCTTCTTTCTGCAACTTGTATGTTCTTGTGTGTTCACGATTTGCCAATTGTTCTAAACTTTTAGAACCTAACAAAATACATAAAAATATTTTAAAACTCACATTTAAAAATTAATTATTTCATTTATAATTTTATACAGCAAAATGCAACAACATGCAACAATGTTGTTTTTCAATTTTTTGGGGTTAGAGGCAATATTATAAGAATTGTGGATTTGAAAAAATGAAAATGATTTTCCCTTGTTTGCTTGTGTTTGCTCCACCGCCTTTCTCTTCTTCTTCTCTAATTATGATTGTGACCGCTGATCAAAACCAATTTTAAAGCAAAACCTTAATAAGAAAACAAATCTCTCTTATTTCTTTAAACGGTGTTTAGTGCAAACCATTAATATAGTTTGTCAAACTTTAAAGTTTAAAGGATGCAATTGCGTGAATGATTATGTTGGTCAAGGGGTATGTCACATGAAATAATAAAAGGGAATTGTAATATTGTCTTCTATCCAAATCTTAGAAAAAGATTAAAAATATTATAATAAAAAAAACTTTACTGGACTGTATCTATGTCTCTTTCTCTCTATCTCTGTCTCTCTATTTCTCTGTATCAGTCTTGTTCTATCTCTGTATCTCAATTCCTCAATTGAAATTTCATTTGTATTTAACGGTTTTTTTATATTGAAAAACATTAATATTTAAAACAAAAACAAATAGAAAAAAAAATCCTAACCCAAATACCTAAATGGAAACAAAACAAATTCTAACCCAAATACCTAAAAATCAAACCAATCCAACCAAATATCCAAACATAAAGTATATTTAACAGTCAATTAAATAAAATTTACCTGTGATTGTTCCAATTAAGTGGGAACTATACCTGGTAATATTGCTTCTACTTAGACTTGGATTGCTCCCAATGATTTACCTTTCCACCTACAAACTCAGAAAAAGAAAAGCTAAAGAAAAACCTTATAATTTTTTATTACACAAATTTAAAATTAAAATCAATCAATGACAAATGAAATCTACAATTGAATCCCAGAGAAAGTTAAATAAATCTAAATTTGTACTTGATAAATGAGAAAATTGGAAACTCTTCGCGAAGAATGCTGATTCATGAAGCTTATAGAAATTGAAGAGACCAAAAATACTCTCTACTTTGTAATCCACAAATTACCCACAAATTATCCAAAACAATTTTAATTGAAAAAAACAAAACCAAACAAAAGCAACACATATACCCTAACCATAAACCAAATCTAATCCTATAATTGATCAAAACAAAATCTAACCCAAATGGCTACATTGAAAACTCAAAAATAAATCATAGTTATCGTGTAATTTTAAAAAGAATAAAGAAAACCTTCACAGGTAACGATTCCGACTGAAGTTCATCTCTCTGTCAATCTCTGTTCTTCATCTGTTTTAACAGGATCATTATCTCGACTGAAGGCACTTTCAATCTCTCTTTTGTAACGTTATCGATCTATCTTTCAATCTCTGTTCTTCTACAGTTTACGAAATCTCTTTTTGTATCTCTCTGTTCTTTTGTGTTTTTTCTCTTTCACTAAACTACCTTTATGGTTTGGGTTTTGGATGTTGAAGAAAGGGTTTGGCCACGGAGTATGTTTTGGAAGATGGAGAAGTGGAACAAGGAAGGAGTAGGGGGACAGGAGAAACAAAAAATCAAAATTTAGTTTGTTGTATTATAAGGTTTTATGCATTATCGAGTTTTAGAAAAAAAGAATCAAAATTTTTGTTCTCTCTCTTTCTCCATATAGGGGCAAGCCTTTTGAACACAATTTACTAATTTAAACGGTTATTTTTATTTTTATACTAAGAGGCTCTCAAATAGTGTTTTAACATAGTGAAACGCTATAATTTATTGCTTTTTAATTGTAAATGTGGCAGAATTTAAAGTAGGCGTTTTATCCTAGGTGGCAACACCTCCTTAATTGCAAGAAAAGGCTTCCGCTATTATATATAGCATATGATATGTTTAAATTTTTAAAATCTTTTTATTTGACCTTGTGATTCAAACCGTTGATGCACTACTTGAACTAGTAATCTAGTGACTCGACTCATAGACTGGGTCAACGTCCAGTGTTTAGGTTGAATAATTATACCTAAGAGCATTAGTTTAGAGAATATTTTTAGAAACTTTTATGGAAAAGAATAAAGTATTTTGACGCATATAATGGTGATGGATAGAGGGTTGGAACAAGTGGCTCTCATGGTGTTGGGATGTCGAGGATGGTAAACAACATGTGTTAGGTTCTAAGTACTTAGGAACTAATGTATTAGAACTCTAATGTGTATTCTTAGCAAACCATGGTCAAAACAGGTGTCTAGTTATGTTTTAGACTTGCTTAAAGTATATTTTTAATGTAAAGTTGGAATTGAGTTAACTGCAGAAGTTACTGTGCATTTCTGCCAGACTCGATCGATTGAGAATTAGACTCGACAGATCAAAAGTTGTGTAGATTGTTTTTTCTGCAGAATTTCCAACTCAGCCCTAAACCCATATGACGTGTAGGGTTTTATGTTTTGCCCTAGGTATAAAAGGCAAACCCTAGTCACGTTTTTTATGTTGCTCATATTACTATTTGTATGAATCTCTTGTGAGATTTGAGAGGTGCTTGCCTTCACACAAGCTTAGGATTATCAAGAAGAAGATTTCTTCAAGAGCTTGATGATCATTCAGTTGCTGCCACAAGGGCTTAAAGATACATAAGCGGGAGTGCTTGTAATTGTTGGAGAATCCAAAAAAGGAGTCTGTGGTCTCGGAGCTTGCACGTGGTCATGTCAGTAAGTTTCTACTGGTGGGTAGTAATAGGATGTTAGTGGTCTAAGTCGCTATTGTACAACTTCGATTCTTTCATAGTGGATTCAGGTTTACCTTGAGGATAGCTAGGTTAAATCCTCCCCAGGTTTTTTACTAGTTTGGTTTTCCTAGATCATCATATCTTTGTGTTTTTATATTTCGCACTTTACATTGATATGATTGTATGATTGTGTAAACCTAGATCTGGAATTTGGACTAAGTAATAACTTGGCTTGTTAACTAGGTTAATCCAATTATGATTTAAGGGGTCTAAATAACTCAACAAGTGGTATCAGAGCGGGTAGCTCTTGTGTGTAGATCTTTTGATCTCTGAGCTGATCCTTGACCCCTATTGTCATGGAACACGGATACTCTCTTGTTATTCCTCCTCACTTTGATGGGAATAATTATGCTTACTAGAAAGTAAGGATGAAAGCTTTCCTAAAATCCATTGATGAGAGAGTCTAGAACTCCGTTGAATATGAATGGAAGAAGCCCATTACTCCTATGAGTGAGTGGCAAACTTCTCCGAAAGAAGCAGCAGCTTTCAATAGCAAAGCTATGAATGCTATCTTTGATACTGTTTCTATGGAGGAATTTAGGAGAATCTCTAATGTTGAGGTTGCTCACACTGCTTAGAATATCCTCCAGACTATGCATGAAGGCACAAAGACAGTTAAGATCAATAAGTTGCAACAATTAACAACTAGATTTGAAAGCATTAGGATGTCTGATGATGAATCTTTTGATGAATTCTATGCCAAACTAAATGACATTGTTAATTCTGCATACAACTTGGGTGAAATCTATGGTCAACCTAAAATTGTTAGGAAGATTCTTAGATCTTTAACTGGAGATTTTAGACCCAAAGTGACTGCCATCACTAAGAGCAAGGATGTGGACTCCATCCCTGTTGATAAACTTGTAGGATCTCTTCAGTCATATGAGTTGGACCTACCCAAAACTAGCAAATCCAAATCAATGGCTCTTAAGTCTGTTGATGATGTTGATGTTGGTGGATTTGATGATGAGCTCTCTGCTACAGAGATTGCTTACCTTGCCAAGAACTTTAGGAACTTTCTTAGAAATAGCAACAGAAGGGAAAGAGATAAAAACACTGATGAACCTAGAAATTTTAGGAAGCATGATCCCACTAGTGTTAACAAAATTGATAAACCAAGAGATAAAGTAGGTCAATCTTCAATAATTCTATGGGTCCTCAATGTTTTAGATGTCAAGGGTATGGTCATATGAAATCTGAATATCCAACATTCTTGAGGTCTAAGGGTAAGGCTATGGCTGTAACCCTTAGTGATGATGAAGTTTCTGATGATGAGTCTGGCTGTGACGAGGATGGAAACTTCATTGCTTTCACTGCTACTGCTGTAGTCAATGAAAGTGTGACTGTTGAAGAGAACCCTTCTGATGGGGAACTCTTTGAGGATGCAGATCTTCAAGAAGCCTACAATAAACTTTGCAAAGTTGCTGCAAAGGATGCCATGAGTGTTGAAGTAGGCTTAAAGAAAATTACATCTCTTGAGCTTGAAAAGAAAATTTTGCTTGTGAATTTGTTTGATGCTACTGAACTTTTGAATAAAGTGAAGACTGAGAATATGTTTTTGCTTGATAAAGTTAAATCTTTGGAACATGAACTATCAGTTGCTAGAGAACAAATGCATAGGTCTGCTAGTTCCAAACTTGATCAGATGTTGAGTGTTCAAAAGTCTCATTCCGACAAAACTGGTTTAGGTTTTGTAGAAAGTATCAATGTGTTTGCACCTAATTCCACAATCTTTGTTCCTTCGTCTTCTTCTGAACCCCCTGCGAGTGAGGTTGTTGGTGATATTGTCAAACCCATAGAAGTTTCACCTCTTAAGAAGATTAGGATTGATTTGAAAGAGTCTAAACCTCAGAAGTCTACCCTTTCTAAGAACAGGACACATGATAAGTTTGCATCGGTCTATCATTTTCGTGGAAAGTCTAGACACATTCGTCCAAACTGTTACAAGCTTCAAGTTGCTAAAAGAGAAAACAAAGCAAAAGTGCCTATGCCTCAAGCACAAAATCCTATAATACTTATTGGTGAATTGGTAAAAGCTTTAAACCTTTATTCCAATTTTGGAGTTGGAAATCATTCTAATATGACTAATAACTACAATGCTCAAGGTGCATCTAAAAGACTTTGGATGCAAAAGGCTCAATCTAAGTGAGTATTCCTGACATGGTCTTTGTGCTTCATTGCTCTACTCTTTGTAACCATTTTTTTTTATTGTTTTTGTAGGATTTGCATTGCATAATATTCATTCATTTCATTCTAGGTTTTTGTTTATTTTTATCACAAAAAAAAAAAAAAAGGAGAAAGGGGGAACCAATTCTCTTGGTTTGGAAAACAAGGTTGGTCATTTTATTTACACACAACATGTTTATGTACTTTGTTTAGCTTGGATGAGCTTATTTCTTGCACTTTACTAGTTAAAGCTTTATAGTGCATGTTGTGTGGGAAGATGTTTGTAGTTTTTGACTACTTTGTCATGATCTTGAAGTCACAAGTCTTTGACTGTCAGACTTGAACCTTTTGAGAAAGGCATAAATAACTATCTCACCACTGTTCACTAGCCAATTATGAACACCTTAGTACATATCGTAAGATTTTGTGCTCAATAAAGTGTAGCACATGCACAAAAAGAACATAAGGTGTAGCCTCAGTTTATATAATTAAAATTGGTGTGTACATTATTGGGCTTAATGCTAAATCAAATAAATAAAATTGGTGTGTACACTATCCTAGCTATCTTTAATCAGTTTCTAAAAAACTTAAAATCTGTGTGTACATTATGAGGCCAAATCAAGAAACTTACATGATTGCAAGTGTGATGCCCCAATTTAATTAATTGTGTGATGTGTGTGGGTGTGTGATGAGTTCCACATCGAGTATTTACTGGGTAGATCTGAGCTTTATTAACAACTACAAGGAGTCTCAATTATGACTAGTCCTTTTGAGGTATAGCGCAGATGTGACTAGCACTTTTCCTTGGGTCATTACAGCAAGCTTATGATCTAGGAGATATGGGAGTTATATGATGTAACTCTTTAGGTGATAGTCTTTTTCAAATTCTTTGTGATGAATTGTGTAGAATTTGTGGTTGACTTCCACCTACATATCACCTCACATGTATCTCAAGTTCTTGCTAGTTGCACACACTACACAAGTTACTCTTTGCTAAACTTTGTGCATGTTATTGTGTGTGTTTTTTATCTGACCAACCAAGTTTGCAAATGCCTTGAGTTTTATGCAAAATAGATTAGATGCTTGAGAATTCAAGGACAATGTTTGAAAATCTTAATTTTGGGAAAATTGGGTTCAAAACATGTATTTTTTTAAAAGCATTTCATCTCATACTCATGCATTTTATTCATAATATTCAATGCTTTGAGGAGTTTCTACATAAAATTGATTTATTTTTCAAAAATCTGTATTTTCCAGAATTTCGACCGGTCGAACATGTTTTTCGATCGATCAAAATTGCGATCAAAATTTTTGGTTAGCCTATGTCGATTGGTTCTTGATTGGTGTTCGATCAATCGAAGATTTTTGATCGATCAAATCTGTTTTTTCGATCGATCAAAAATCGTGTATAGACTTCTTAAAAAGGGATTTCTTTTCACGTGTTCTTCCACTTTTCAAAAAGTTTTTCAACTTTTCTCTCTCTATTCGAACTGGTCAATGCTCAAATCTAATTTTTGTCGTTTTCCTCCATTCTTTTTGCAAGGTTTTTCTCTCCCAAGTCCGGTAAGACCTTCATACCCTTTCTTTTGCATTTTATTTCATGTTTCATGCATAAAATTCTTGCATTTAAGAGGGATTTTCGGACCTAAGAATATTTTGCGGTTTTTGATGATTCAAGCCTTATTTTTTGAAATTGATCAATGGATTTTTTGTCCTATGATGCTATCATCATGATCTATGGTGTTTAATTTGATCAAATTTGTGTTTTGTGAAGAATTGAAAATTCTAGGGCTTGTTTTAATTCGAATTGGGGATTTAGTTCAAATTGAGTTTGATTGATGGAATTGGCTTGTTGTTTTGATATAATTGATCATTATAAACTATTCTCTAACTTGTGTGAAGATCAATTGGTCAATTGGGTTTTTCAAAATTTTGGAGTTTATGTTTTAAACCCTATGCTCAACCCAATTTTGTGGTTCTAAACTTTAATTTGAACTTGTTGTCACTATTTTAGAGCATGTATCATGACATTTATCTGTTCATGCATCGTATAGATTTTTTTTGTTATACTAACTTGCAATCTGCCCTTGTGTTTTTTTTCCTTTCTCTTGTGTCTCTGTTTCTTACTCTAGCACCATGCCTAGGAAGGCTAGAGCCAATAGGTCATCCACCTCTACATTTGACCCTTTGTTTGAGAGTGACAGATTCTTGAGTGCGAAGCACCAAGAGACTTTTGAGACCCTTAACACTAAGAGAAAGATTTAGGTTGAGCCTAGGGTTCTATTAGACAAGCTTGATACTGCCATTAGGGCAAACTTTGAGCATCAAGGCTGGTTATCTCTTTTGGATTTTGATTCCCCTTCGTCCAGCCATCATGATTAAAGAGTTCTATTCGAACCTCTCTATTCATTCCTATGATTCCAGCACTCTTGTGAGGAGTTGGATTCGTGCTGATGAGTACACCATTATCCCTTTAGTAGTGACTGATGCTCTTGGGGTGCCTCTTGTTCAGTATCCTATTTACCCCTATGATGTGTCTCCTCCCCTAGACGACATCATGTCATACATCACTGGTACTTCTATTCAGTGGGGTTATGATCCTTGAATCACTTCTACTGAGCTCACGGAGTCTACCTATATTTTATTTAGGATAGCGTGTCATTCCTTGTGGCCTATTTCGCATCTGCACACCATTCCTTTGGAGCGATGTGCATTTTTGTGTGCTCTTGTTACGGATGCTCCTATTAGTTTTCCTCACCTGTTTCTTCATTCTTTGAATGAAGTTTATAGGAGCTCCTCCACGGCTCATGCTTTTTTCATCCTATTTTCATTCATAAGATTTTGTTGTTTTTAGGTTTGTCTGATTTCCCCATCTCTAAGCTCGTCCATGCTATTGCTCCCATAAGTGCCACCTTTCTTAGGCAGAGGGCTGCTCAGATGAGAGAGCGCTCTAAACGTCCTAGAGTTAAGTCTTCTAGTACCGTAACCCCTTCTACTTCTACAGGTGTTCCTTTGTGTGAGGAGTCTGCTGATCCTGTAGGTGTTGTTGCTGCTGATGTTCCTCCACCATCGTCTTCAGGTGACTTTGACATTCGTTGTACTTTGGAGTCTATAGTGATCATTCAGGCGGCTCATGGTTAGATTTTGGTGGACATTCTTGATGAGAGTCATGCTTTGTGAGAAAATTTGGCTCTTCTTAGACGTTCGTCTTCGCCACCTCCTTTTGATGATGGATTCTGATGTGCCCTTTGGCATTCCGTCACAAAAAGGGGGAGTAGATTTTGTATTTAGTTAGGGGGAGTTTTGGAGTTTTGGAGAGTTTGTGACTTTGTTTTTTTTTAGAGCCAGTGGAGATTAGATTGTATCTAGGTGCTTCACCTTGTACTTATTGTTTTTGGCTCTTAATATATTCTTGTTAGGAGGAGATTCTTTTTATGTTTCTTGTTTCACTGCTTATAGACCTATGATTATGAGTTATTCATTGATATTTATCTATATTTTGTGTTTTGTGAAATCAAGATTTTAATTTTGTGTACTCGTATTTTCCACAAATACGTTTATGCGTTTTGTTTAGTGTTTCAGGAAATATACAGGTTGATTCAATTGAGCTACTGTCTACATTTGCAACTGATGGATAGTAGTTAGGATTGGATTTGTTATAATGGGCATATTTTTGTAAAGGGCTTTTCCTTGTAAACTTTGAGCTTTTAGTTGTGTTTTGTCACGGATTGCCAAAGGAGGAGTTTGTTAGGTTCTAAGTACTTAGGAACTAATGTATTAGAACTCTAATGTGTATTGTTGGCAAACCATGATCAAAACAGGTGTCTAGTTATGTTTTAGACTTGCTCAAAGTATGTTTTTAATGTAAAGTTGGAATCGAGTTAATTGCAGAAGTTACTGTGCATTTCTGCCTAACTCGATTGATCGATCGAGAATTAGACTCGACCAATTGAAAGTCGTGTAGATAGTTTTTTCTGCAGAATTTCCAATTCAACCCTAAGCCCATATGACATGTAGGGTTTTATGTTTTGCCCTAGGTATAAAAGGCAAACCCTAGTCACGTTTTTTATGTTGCTTATATTGTTGTTTGTGTGAATCTCTTGTGAGATCTGAAAGGTGCTTGCTTTCACACAAGCTTAGGATTATCAAGAAGGAGATTTCTTCGAGAGCTTGATGATCATTCAGTTGCTACCATAAGAGCTTAAAGATATACAAGTGAGAGTGCTTGTACTTGCTGGAGAATCCAAGAAAGAAGGAGTCCGTGATCTCGAAGCTTGCATGTGGTCATGTCAGTAAGTTTTTACCGGTGGGTAGCAATAGGATGTTAGTGGTCTAAGTCGCTATTGTACAACTTCGATTCTTTCATAGTGGATTCAGGTTTACCTTGAGGATAGCTAGGTTAAATCCTCCCTAGGTTTTTTACTGGTTTGGTTTTCCTAGATCCTCATATCTTTGTGTTTTTATATTCCGCACTTTACATTGATATGATTGTATGATTGTGTTAACCTAGATCTGGAATTTGGACTAAGTAATAACTGCGCTTGTTAATTAGGTTAATCCAATTGTGATTTAAGGGGTCTAAATAACTCAACAACATGAATAGGGCAGCCATGGCGAAATATTCAGATTCTGGGTTAGAGGTGGAGCTGGTGGTCATAAGGACTAGCCATTAGACATGCTTTTATACTTCCTTGGATCACCATTGTTTAGTAAGTGGTCTCATGCACTCTTAGTCTCAGCTACTGTAAGACAATACTTTTCCTATTCTAAAACTTCACCAATCTTCCTCTTCCAATGTGTGCTTCTCTGTCTTGTTTATTATTCTTTTTGCATGAAGCTCTTTTGTTTTGTTTTGTTGTTTTTTCATGGTCCACTGCTAAAACAATGAAAAGCATAAAATACTCCCTCAGTCTTACTCTTGACAAAGAATAACAAAAAAAAAAATCACTGCTTTAAGCCCACGAGGCCATGGGTCCATGCCATATAGACCTTTCTATTTTTTATTATATTTTAAAAAAAGCTTCATTGGGCTTTCGAAGGGTTATAACCCTATGGGTATAAATAGAGGTTTGTGTTCACTTGAAAAATAGTTAGTTAGAAAAAAAAAAAAAACACAAGAAATTTTTTAGGTATTTTACAAAATTACTATTTATAGAACCTAATAAACTTGGTTGTATCTTGGGGACAAGTTTGTAGAAACTCTTTAGTAACTTGCGTATGGGAACTAATATTGACTAAGGATAACATTTAATTGTGCCTCCAACTCAATTAATAATTTCTATTTACTTGATATGTTCATTTTCTTTTTTCATTATTATTCCTTGATTTGGTGAAATCTCCAACATTTTCTATAAGAAATTCTACCATGCATGGAGCGCGCGCGTGTAATACCACATCTTTTTATGGTCTAAATAAAAGGTGATAAACAATAGGATTAATTAATTGTTTCCTCACTTTCTTGTTACCACCTTAATTTTATATAGACAATTAGGTAGAGCAATGGAGTTTTTAATATGATTAGATCTCTCTTTTCAAGCATATTTTAGATGACGATAACAAAATAACAATTTTAAAACAAATAGATGAGGGTGCTTGTAGTAGTGACTAGCTAGACTAGGGTCATTCTCATAAACACACACATACGAAAGAAAAAGGAAAAAAGAAAGTGACATGATAATAAGATTTTTTTTTATTACGAAAATGATATATTTGCATTTTTGAGTAGGCATGAAATATGCCTTTTTACAACAATCATTATATCATGTGATTTTCAAATTTGTAAATGCATATAATATAACTAAATTACTATAATACTCTTATTGTTTTTCTCTATCTTTTGCTTTTCTCAATAAAATAGAAAATTATAAATTATAATTTTTTTATAAGAAATATTGTTGAAATATTGGAGAAAACTAATAACCAGTTAGTAACATTTATCATATAACAAGATATTGTATAAAAAAATTCTAACAAAAGTGGAATTAAGTATTTTTCATATTTGGGTTTATAAAATGAATTGAAAAAAAAATGCTAGATTTGGATGATGCCATTTTGAGAAAACTAGAACACATTAGACATATTGATGCTCAAATGAGCTTTTTTTGCAATTTAATATAATATTCAAGATAATTTTGGTTGCATGCTTATGAAACATATTTGTATAGTAGCATACCGAGTCTATAAGACTCAAGATTGCCTATCAAACTCGAGCCTTTAAGGCTTGAGTTCCATAAAGAAAAGAGACAACCATTAAAACCAAAACCAAACCCAATCTCAGCTGGTGGTGATTTGCAAGAGAGCCCCCAACGCCGCCACCAAGAATGACGAGACAACCATCAACGCTGCTCGCTATCGCTCTAGTGTTAGGATTGAATCCCTCAAAAAAGGCTCGCCGCTCCGGTATCGTGGGGTTTTGTTTTGATTTGGGTTCGGATAAATGGGTATTTTTTGGTTTTTGGGTTCGGTGTTTGAGAAATGGGTTTGGATGTTTGAGAAAGGAGAAGAAGAGATCTGGTGACAGAAGGAAGAAGGAAGAAGAAAGCTAGAGAAGGAAGAAAGAAAAGAAAGAAGGAAGAAGAAAGCTAAGAAGGAAGAAAGCAAGGTTAATACTCAAGTTCCTTCAAACAACTCAATTCCCCCTAAACTCAAGATGCTAATTTGCAAAATAGTTTTCAATGCCAGTTAACTAACGAAATTGTTAGTTATATTTTGTTAAATGGCCTGAAAACCCAAAATCCATTTTTAATAATGATGCTAGTTTTTGACCACCATATAAGATTTCTAGAATCATTGGAGAGAAAAAAAAGAAAGGAAATCCAGATTTTCACGATTAAACCTAGCAAGACGCAACAAAAAATAAAGAATCACCTAAAAAAACAACAGGATTGGATGAATTAGAACTCTATTTTATCTCAAAGTGAAAGCTTGGATTTGTACTAAAACACAAGAGCTTGCTTAGGCCCCCAAAATTAAAATTACGGCTAGATTGCTTTTACCCTATCTTATCTAAGTGCGGAACAAGAGTAAATGAAGCGCAATCATCAAAACTACTCTAGTGCATACACACGAACAATAGCCAATAAAAGTAAAGCACAAGAGTAAAGTTTAAGAGATGAAAACACAAGATAATACCAAAACATGTTATTGAAGAGGAAATCAAAGAACTCGGTGAAAAACCTCTCCACAATCCTCTAAGTCGAAATCGATCCACTAGTGAATAAGTTGGAATACAAGAATAACAAAAGACCCTCCAAGCCTAGTCTACCCAATTTACTTGAGCCCTCCAACCTCCTGCTACCAATGGACTTCTAGGAGTCTTGTGTTCACTAACTTACCGGATCTCGCAATGCCCCTGATTGCGTCCACCAAGCCTTACTGGCTTCTTTTGGCAAATCCCCAAAACTTTCCAAGCTCCAAAACACTCATACTATATATACCCGAAAGAGCCATGTGAAAAGCATATGCTGGAAGCTAAAGAGTCATGCCAGCCTGGAGGATTTTGTGAGTGTCTCGCAAATAAGGCCTTCTAGCAAGATACCCGTGAAACTCTCTACCTGGAAGATTTTTAAATGTGACTTTCTTACCCTTCACTCATACTATATATACCCTCATTACCCACAAAAATTATAAGGAGGCCATTCAGAGAGAAAAACCCTAGATAGGTTTTCTACAACACGCACACGCCCATCTTTTAGAGAGAGAGCTACTCATCCTTAGTGAGAATTTATTGTATCCTTTTCTCCTTCCCTCTCCCATTGTCATACCTTGAGAGGAATTTGCACCCAAACACAACTCACACTTTTTCAGAGTGTAGAGAGCGTTTTGGAGCTTGGGAAGCTTTGGAGATTTGCCAAAAGAAGCTGGTGAGGCATGGCAGATGCAAACGGGTGTATTGCGGGATCTGAAAAGCTAGCCAAGACACGGTTCCAATAAAGTAGCCTCTAACATAGGGTCTTTTGTTATTCGTGTATCCCAACTTATTGTCTAGTGTATTGATTTACTGTTTGGAGGGCAGCAGAGAGGTTTTTTGCCGAGTTCTTTGGTTTCCTCTTCGATAACATTTTTTCGTGTTATCTTGTGTTTGCATCTCTCTTCTCTTACTCTTGTGCTTTACTTTTATTATTTTTTGTTCATATTTATGCACTAGAGTAGTTATCGGTTTATTGCGCCTAATTTACTCTTGTTCCACACTTATATAAGTTAGAGTAAAATCAATCGAGCCGTAATATTTTAATTTGGGGTCTGAATAACTCTTGTGTTTTTAACACAAACCCGAGCTCTTAATTGGTATCAAAACAAGTACACTTGTATTGGTTTCATTACCTAAGTGTGATCGCTGACCCCTTATGTTGATCACCATGGATAGTGTTTTGTATGCTTCTATGGATGTTGTTGAGTGTAATATGCCATGTGTTTGTGAAAATGCCTGTATGAGTGTTAATCCCCAAAATTGTGATGACATTTTACATGAATTTATGGATGTTGTTGTTAATATTCCAAATGTCAAACTCTTGAAGAAAAAGTCTAAGAAGTTTCATGAGAATTTCAACAAGTTCATTTGTGAAAAGGATAATTTGGTTGCTAAGCTCAATGAATCCAATAAATTGGTTGAAAAGTACAAGAAACTTGCTGAACATTCTCTTGAAAAACTAAATGAGTTTGAATGTTTGAATATGGACTTGGATGCTAAACTTGTTTTTTCTAACAAACTTGTTGATGATCATAAATATGAAAATGAATCTCTTACGATGCATGCCAAGTGTTTAATTGCTATACCTATTGCTAAAAATGATGAAAATATTTGTTGCAATCATGTTGTGGTACCTGATTTTGTGTCTATTGTGTGTTTTACCTCAAAGGACAAATCAGTGTACATTCTTCCACACAAAAGAAATCAAAAGGTGGAGAAAAAGTCTCTTAAGCCAAAGCCTCCGTTTAGGTCTCAACCTAAGGTTTTGGATGGATCTAAGTTTGTTCCAACTTGTGACCATTGCAGTGTTATCGGTCATATAAGACCTCAATGTCCCAAGGTGAAGAGAGAAAAAAACCATGTTGCTAGATCCCTCCCTAAAAAGCCTAGTGGACCTAAACCCACTGTTTGTCACCATTGTGGTACCTTTGGTCATCTAAGACCTCATTGCTCTAAGTTTCAAGCTCTTAAAAGAATCAAAAGAAAAGAGAAACTTGAGCTTCTTGGAAGTTATGCTTTGCAAGCTAAACCGGGGGAAAATGGTAAGTTGTTGATGAAAGTTTTTGATGTTCTTACCTCCTTGTTTATGTGCATCTCTGGTTCTCATTCTTCCAACCCTTATCTCACTTCTTATGAGACACTCATTCCAAACAATCATTCCGTTTAGATGAGGAAGGGTTCTTATGGTTGAGCTTTTGCTCTTTTAGTCCTTGATCTAATTCTTTCGATTTTTGTAGGACCCTTTATGCTTTAGATGCTTCATTGTCATGCATTTGTGCGTCATGCATCTCTTTATATGCATTGTTTTGTTTTTTTTGTATTTGATCTTACTTTTATGCTTTTTTTTTTTGTGTGTAAAAATCCAAAAATACATAAAAAGTGAAAAATTCAAAAAGTTCGATTATATATGTTTAAGCACATATCACATGTGAGTTTGGCCTAGTATCTTCATACTAACGGCGTAGTGCATTTACAAGCGTAGCTTGTTTTATATGCACATCTATCTTTATGGGAAAAATCTTGAAATCTATGGGTGATTGTTGTAAATCGATCTTCAAGCTTGTCATAAATGATTAGTCAATAGTCTTGTTGATTTTGATATATGCATAGACTTGTGCCTATATATCTTCCCACATTTTTTATGTTTTTGCTCTATATCTCAACAAATGTCAAATCTAGAAAAGAAATAATGGGCTGCAAAAGCTGTCGCACATACTAGTATTTGACTAGGAAAAAGGGAAAGCGGCTTGTATTGAAATGTATGGTGCCTCAAACAGCCAAAGGCTTACTCACAAAATTGAAATATCAAAAACACATAAAAAGTAGAAAATCCAAAAAGTTTGATTGGCATTTTTGTGTTTTGTCACATGCATGTTTTGCCTTGTACCTTTGTACAAATGGCTTTGTGCATTTACGAGCGTAGCTTGTTCTCTATGCACTCATATCATTGTGGAAGAAATCTTGACATCTATGTGATTGTTGTAAATAGATCTTCAAACTTGTCATGAATTATTAATCAATAGTTTTGTTGATCTTGAGACATGCATAGGCTTGTGCCTATATATCTTTCCACTCTTTTATGTTTTTGCTTAATATAGCTCAACCAATGTCAAATCTCAAAAAGAGATAATGAGCTGTAAAAGATGTCACACATGCTAATATTTGACTAGGAAAAAGGGAAAGCTTGTAATGAAAATGTATGATGCCCAAAAAGCCAAAGGCTTGTTCATCAAATTGAAATATCAAAAATTTCATACATTGATCTCAAAATGAGATGTAATGAATTGCAAAGAAGCCAAATGAAAAGCTTAAATGTTATGTAATCAAGTTTATATGGGAGGTCATATATGCATATTTCTATAATTGAGATTGGTCACTCTTCCTAATGCTAATTGTGTATGTCTTGGTTGAATTGATCATTGAACCTTCACATTAGACTAAGAATTATCTCATATTTGATATCCCCACACATTACACTTGTCTATGTTCAGTGAATGTCTCATTCATTTGTGTGATTGTACCTGATTAAATGTGTTAATCGTATGTTGATCAAACACAAAAAGAGTATTCAGTATTTTTAGTTTTTTTTGGAAAGTATTTTATTTTGAAAATGTTCAGAAAATCCAAAAATATGTGCAACTCTATTTTGGCGACTCACTGGCAGATCAGGCCAGTCGCGAGACCCTAGTCATGAACTTACTTAGAAGTTCTCGCGACTCTTTAACAAGTAAGTTCCCCAGTTGCGAAAAATACTTAGAAAAATTTTTTAAAAATTCTGGGTTTTTGGGATTTTCGCGACTCATATTGGCTACTTGTTCGTGAGTGGAGCTTTAGTCGTGAGCTTACTTAGAAGGATTTGCGGGTCCCCTTGTGACTTGCTCGCGAGTGGACTTCCTAGTCACAAAAAACATTTAGACAAATTTTTCCAAATTTGTGTCAAGGGATTTTGGCGACTTACTCGCGGCCCGTTCCAGTCGTGAAAATCACGTGTTTAACACAAATAGGGTTAAATCCATGACAGTTTTCAAAAACTTTTTAAATTTTCCTCGCATCACGTGCACAAACTTTGTCTTGTCCGCCTCTCCCTCTTCCAAAACCTCCATTTTCTTCGTCAATCCTTCATCAATCTTCAAGAAAAGGTATTGGCTTTCTCTTATTTCCAAAGTATTTCATGTTTCTAGCTCTAGATTTCTTAGATTTTGTGTTTATGTTGAGATTTGAAAAAATGATGTTTGAATACGGGTTTGATGATGTTTTGTTGAGTTTGGTCTTTGGGCTTTGTTGATTTTGTTAGTATAATGCCTATGTTACATGTTTTACATGTTTGTTCCTTGCTTTTGTGCATTGTACCATGTTTGTGTTGTGTTGTGCATATCATGTTCATGATAAAAATGTCTCATAGATGTTTTTGTGTGTCTCTTTGGATTCCATGGAATAGAAAGGTTGTCGGGATAATCATGTTTCTTTGATCTTGAAACATCATATGAATATGTGTTTTTACACGTTGCCCTAGTTTATACACTTTTGCATTTGATGCACACAAACACACACTTTGACATGTTTAAGTGCTTAATGCCATGAATCTATCATGCATTGATGATTTATGTCTTCACATGTCAATTTTGGTTGAATTACTCTTTAAATTTCAGTTTTTAGGGTTTTAATTCAATGTCCATTGTTTTGGTACTAACTTGTTACTAAAAAAGTTCGTTGTCATATTTTGTATTTTGTTTTGTGGTACTTACTGCTCTATTTTTACAGATGACTCCGAAGAAGAAAACCACTGCACAACGTGCTGATAAGAGAAAGAAAATGGACAATACCTAATTTCGCTCCACTCATCACTTTGAGAAGGCTCCAATCATCCAAAAGCGATTTGTGGACTTTGTTGATTTGAAGGACTACTTTATCCCAAGTTGTTTTCAAGATATAGGTTGGGAAAAACTTCTTGGTGATCTCCCCAGGGTTTGTCAATCATTGATTTGGGAATTCTACACCAATGCCATTCTACGAAAGGATGAAATAGATTGCTGGATTAGAGGCCATGAATTCACCATTGAAGTGGAGGACATTAATGATGTTCTTAGCTTTGAGGATGTAGAACATGATTTCACTCACTTCAAGGACAGAATGCTCACCATAGAGACAGTTCAATCCTATATTGGTGGTGTTAGAGAAGGAAGATGTTTCAATACAATTGCTTGTCCACTGAATTTGTGATGTCTTATGTACATCATGATGTTCAATCTATACCCGATGAAGAAGATGGTCACTATTAACAATGCTAGAGCCATCTTTCTCATGGAGCTTTAGGAGAATATCTATAATGATATTAGTGCTCATGCATTCTCCATCATTGCTAATGAAACAAGGACAGCCTCAAGGGTAAAGCTTGTCCTCCCTAGTCTACTCATGAGGATCTTTCATGCAAAAGGTGTGGAAATTCCCAAAGACATCAGCCTTATGTCTACTCTTCCAACCATCAATGCTCTAACAATCATAAGGATCAAAGTTCATCTTTCGGGCGATGAAGAAGAGGTTGATCCCACATAAGAAGAGCCTATGGACACTGAGATTGAAACGGATGGACAACCATCAACTTCTAAAGGTCGTGGTAAAAGGAGTAGAGCCTCATCTTCAGTAGTCCCTCCAAATGCTTTTCAAATCATTCTTGAGAGGAATGCCGGCTTGAAAGAAGTCCAAACTAAGCACTTCGACAGGCTAACCACCATTCAAGACCAAATCAACTTGCTCACAGCCAAGTTTGATAGCTGCACGAACTAGCCTTAGCCCTTTGGCCATTCCAGTCAAAAAGGGGGAGACAATGGAGTAGCTCTTGAGGGGGAGCCTTAACTTGAGGGGCAGAACTCTTATAAGTTCTTATAGTTTCTTATGGTTTAAAATTGTTTTAGTTTCAATTATGGGTTTTCATAGCACTTATTTAGGTACTTTGGTTTGATTTTTAAGTATTCTATGACTTTAGTACTTGGTTTTTAAACACTTGGCTATAGTGTGTTATGAATGCTTGAATGTTATAACTATTTGAACTATGTTTGTTTTGTACTTACTTTTACTTATGTAGCTTAGTACATTTAGTTAGTGTTATGCATTTTCTTTAGTACTCCACTCTTATGCTTTTGTTGGATCTTGTATCCTTGATGAAACTACCTTAGTATTTTTGCATCGGTTAAGTGTCGGACATGCAAATGATACTTTGCATTGAGCATATTAGCTTGCATGTTAGGATGTTCATTCCTTGTGTGAATGATCATTGTGATCACTGTTTATAGTGATTGTTCTTGTTTGGTCAAGCCATGCTTTATTGTTATACTCTTTGTTGCTTGATCGCATTGTGCTTGCTCCATATGCATCTCAAGGTTTTTACTTACAATGATCTTATTGTATTATTGTTTTTAGGTAACTTGTCTGTATGGTTCAAGAGCTTCACAGAATCTAGAGTTAGGTGTGAGTAAGTTTTGGCAACTTTTCCCAACTCACACTTTAAGTCTAGAGTCTATTTTAGAGTTTTGTCACGGAATAGCCAAAAGGGAAGATTGTAAGCTTGAATTTATTCAATCATGTATTGGCTTTATTCTGTGCCAAATTTTCTTGTTAGGGTTTTGTGTGAGAGAGTGTGAAGAAAACTAAAGATGTGCGCATTCAAAGGAGTCTTACGATTGACTCATGACTAGCAAGTTGCCAAAGTGGCACACGTGTGAAGTATGCAGGGAGCTGAAGGGTCACGACAGCTGGAGCACTACAAGAAAAAAAGTACAGTCTGGCCTGGAAGTTATCTCGCGACTCGTTCCAGTCGCAAGGTCAAGTCACCCGAATGCCCTGTTTTGATGAAAACTGACTTTTCACATTCCTCTTGTATCCTAATATAAATACTCTTGTTCCCATGAAATGTAGAAGGCTTCCAAAGAGAATTTTGAGAGAGGAACCCTAAAGAAAACCAAGATTGACTCATCCACAATCTTTGCCTTTTGATTCTCCAAATTCCTTTACTGTCACTCTCTCCATTGATATATCCTTGAGAGGTACATTTTCCAAATCCTTACCTCACCATACCCATGTCAGTGAGGAGGTATTTTGGTGCTTGGGAAGCAGTTCGGAGATGACCAATTCACTTGGTTGATGCAATGGGCTTATTGCGGGATCCGGGAAGCTAAAGAAGACACGGTTAGGCTTCACCTTGTTGGAGCAAGAAGCTTGGAGGGCTTAGGTGTATTGGGTAGATTAGGCTTGGAGGGTTTATTGCTATTCATGTATCCCTACTTTATTCTTTAGTGGATCATTTGACCACTTGGAGGGCAGCGGAAAGGTTTTTCGTTGAGTTCTTTGGTTTCCTCTTCGATAACACGTGCTAGTGTTATCTTCATGCTTGCATCTCTCTAACCCCTTACTCTTACCTTTTAATTGCTGTTGTGTTGTGATAATTATGGTGTAGAGTTGTTTATTTGTTTTGGTTTTTCCTTGTACCTATTTTTCTGCACATATATTGTTTGGGTATAAACTTGTGTTGGTTTAATTTGAAATTGGGGGTCTAAACATTCGTTAGTGTTTTAGACTCTAATTGAACTTTCAACATCGAAAGAGATATAGCTTGTACGATTGATAATGAAGATATCATGCAATGATTTCAAATTATTTAGCCAAATAGAAAGCAATTGTAAAACTTCATGAATTTATGTTTTTTTTTTTTGTTATGTCAATATATTCAAGTTCTCTTTTTATTTAGATTTTGGAAAATTTATGTTTCTTATTGACACCCCTATAAAATAATCTTAAAGTTGTCACTAATGTGAGAGGGAGATTGTTGAAGATATACGTGTGAGTGAAGTCTCATATTAAATAAGAATGGCCAGAGGGTGTGGTTAATATAACATAGTTGAGCTCAAATTCATATATTTAAGCCCTTTTGGTTAAGTGATATCGCTATATGTTATATTAAATACTCATTTGGAGGCTCCCTATGTGTTATCTCCCCCAACGAGGAAGTCATCCTAATTCTTGGAACAATTCTACAATTTCTATCCTCATTGGACTATCCAAAATCCAAATTGCTTTACATTAAAAAGTTTATCAAAAGTTTATCCAAAATCCAAAGTTTTCCATCTCACTTTATTTCTCTTCTTTTACTAACACTCTAATCTTCGTCTTTGATGCCCCGAACACCACTCAAATCTCTTATTTTCAAATGTCCAATAATTGAGTAGAAATACAATGTCCAATAATTGAGATGACGGGCAAAAAGTCTTGAACTTTAGATTTAATAGATTAAATATTTTTGCTGAAATCTAAAATATTGAGTTTAGCAAATGTGGACTTGAGTTCTTATATTTTATATTGTTGATATGTAGTTTTCAAACTTCACATGGTTGGGTCTTTTGACTCTTTGGCTGATTTCATCAGCTGTTTCATTCCAATTATCACATTACTGGAATGTGTTGAATTTCTGAATTCATCATCTACGCCAGTATGCTTCAATTGATTCGTATCTCCGATTATTTTGTTCTCTGCTTCTTCCAACCAGTTATTTTCGGGTGCATTTATTACAACTCATGTACAGATTTTCCATAGATGTAAATGTGTTTACTTCCTAATGATTTTATATAGATGGAATGTTCCCAACACATTTTCATTTGTAATGTGTATACACAGTGTTTCTCCATCGGACATTGTGTCTAAATGGATGGGAGAGAGTGAAAAGCAAGTCTCAGATCTTTTCCGAAAGGCTCATAAAAAAGCTCCGTCCGTTATTTTTATTGACGAAATTGATTCCTTATGCGGCCGAAGAGGTGAAATGAAATGCATGAAAATGAACCATCTCGACGAATCAAATCAGAATTTCTTGTACATATGCAGGTATTTTGTTTTCCCTGGAAATAGATTTAGAGTGATTTGTTACAGGCTTCATTTTTATAAATTATAATTGACACGCTTCGACTAACATGGGTCAAGTAGTTTGTCAATAACCTTATTTTAGTTTATCACTATCCTGCTCTGTTCGGTATGAATTTTTTACATTTTATGATATGAGTTGCAGTGTTGCACGGCATCTCATTGAACATTTTTATATTTTTAAAATGGAATTTAGGGGTTTGATGAAAATTTTGAACTAATATGCTTAATATAGGTGAGCTAACTTTAAGGTATTTAAGCTTAAGTACACAACAAAAAACACGGGCTTTAGCTGCATTTTTTTAAGCCATGTTTACAAAAAACGCAGCTATAGAGTGGCTTTGAGCCGCGTTTGATAGAAACGCAGCTACACCGCTACACGTATTGCCCCATTTACTAAACGCAACTATAGATTAACTTTGTAGCCGAGTTTTTTGATGTTTCAGCTGCGTTTATGTGGATAGGGCTTAGGGCGCATTTTAAAAATGAGGCTATAGACCCAGCCATTTTTTTTAATATGTCATAAAGCCTCGTTTAAAAAACACAGCCATAGACACACATAAAGCCGCGTTTAAGAGAAACTCTGCTATAGTTTAGTCAGTAGCCGCGTGTTTCAATTGCGGTTTTAGGAAGAACAAATTCTTCTTCTTTTTTAAATATTCCCTATAGCCGCATGTTAGGACATATGTGGAACTCGTTATGAACATATGTCATTTAAAATTGGCTAATCCTTTAACAAAACGCACTTTACTTGTAGTTGGATAGATCTAGGATGTATTTAATACTTCAAGGAACAAGAGTTCAAGTCCAAGTATTGAAGCCATGCAAATCTATCTAAGAATCAAGTGAAGAAGTGTTGTTCATTAAAGCTCAATGCAAAGCTCGACAGATGTATCTATTGAGATTCAATATTTGAAGCTCGACAGATGTATCTATCAAGAATTACGAAATTTAGATTTTTAGACCTGTTTTTCACGCATATCCAACCTATTTGTGTAGAATTTCTTTTCTCACAACTCTAGACATATATAAGGATTATTTTAAGGGTCTTCATAAGGTGGTTGCACTTGTTGTTACATGCATATTATGACCGGAGACAATCTGCCCTAATTCGTCTTTCTCTTATAGAAGCTGCTGCGTTTGTATGCCGTAGGATTTTATAACCAATGAGCTTTTTGATCTTTTTCATCTGGATGAACTGCAGAACTTTGCAACCAATATCTTTCTCAAGTTGGTGTGTTAGTCACGTACTGGGATCAGTGCATTGATTGGTTAGTCACGTACTTGGAGCCATGCATTAAAAGGAGAGATTGTCACTACAATCAATAGCGAAGATCACTGTTGCCTGCCAATGACATCAGTATGCTTCGACATAACAAAAGTGTAATGTCAAAAACTTTAACATAATTAGGTATTTCATTTCTCTCTCTTATATGCCCGTGCATGATATGCTTAAATAAAAGAAAAATATGCAAAGAAAAATATCAAAATACTTCAAAAATGATTGCAAGCGTGTATTCTAGGAGATGTGGGAGTTATAAGATGTACCTTGAAGGTGATAGTCTCCATCAAGTAGTTATGATCGTGTGTGAGTTAAATTAATTTACTCATATCTCAAATCGTCATAACATAGAGACACTTATGCAATCTTGTGATGTTTTCACACACAACACACAATATTCTTTGCTACTTTTGATACATGTGCAAGTACAATGTGATTTGGTCATCACAAGGTTTACATGCACTAATGTATGCTCACTAAACTGTCTTAACTTGTTTTTGAAATATAAAATTGGTTAGACTTGTTTTGTGTTTGTGTGTATGTGTGTTTTGGATCTAAATACATGATATTTTTCTTGTTGAGAGATGTTTTTGAGAGGTTAAAATGTTGTTTGGATCTTTGGTTGAGTTGCATGTTTGATTGCATTCATGTCTGTGTTTTTCTCCTCTTAAAAAACTATTTTTAAGCAATCTCAACAGCTCCTAGACACCTCTCGACAGCTAGGCTATCTATTGAGCTCTTTAGCTTTTTTCTTATCTCAATCTCGATAGCTGCTTGATAGCTCCTTGATCCATCGAGCTTGTTTTTACTGTGGACACCTCTATACACTTGCTTGATACCTCTCAATCTGTCGAACCTTTTCAAGCTCGACACCTCTCAATTTGTCGAGAATTACTGAGCTTCTATATATAGGGTCAACATAATTCAGATCTCATTTCTCTCGATTCCTATTTCCTCTTCACCTTCCAAAACCTCATTCTCACTCCAAACTTCATCCTCAAGGATTTTTCCGCCTAAATCAAGTTTTTCTTCACTTGGTAAGGGTCCTAATCCTTCTTTTTCATGCATTTCACGCATTTTGACCTAGATTTTGGGATTTGATGAAAATTTTGGGGTTTTTCAAAATCAAAGAGGTTTTCACAAAATTTTTGGGATGGGTTTTGTATTTTTGATCTTAAAACATCATGCATTGCATCACATGTTCATTATAACGATGTTTCATGCATTTTAGAGGTATGTTTACATTGTGGAACTGATTTTGTGCTGGCAGGTTTGGAATGGGCTGAGCCCATGATGTATCTACTATTTCATATCAAATGCTCATGCATTTTATGCATACGTACCTTCAGGTTTCTATGTTTGTTATATTGTATCTTGTTGGTGCTTTTCTAATTCTCTCTCTCTCCCTTACTTTCTCTCTTGTTTACGTTAGTTGTGTCATGGCACCTAAACGTAAGTCTACTCCGTCCCGGAACCCTCTTCATTCCAGGGCATCTACCTCTTTTGATCCTACCCCTTCTCATATTCGGTTCCGTGATGATAAAGCCCACAAGGACTTTTCGGAGAACTTTTCTAGACGAGGCATTCATTCGGAATGCCAAGTCATTTTGTCAGACTTCTTTGACACTGACCTACCCACTATCATTCATAGTAGGGGTTGGGAGTCACTATGTGACATCTTGGTCACTTGTCCATCCGTGCTGATCCAAGAGTTCTACTCCAACATACATGAATTTGATCATTCAGTACCTCTCTTTGTCACTCTTGTTTGAGGTACGTGCATCGTGTTCCCTCCGAATATTGTATCTGAAGTGCCCCATGTCCCTAGGGTAGCGCATCTTGACTACCCTGGTTGTGAGCGTCTTAAGACTGTGTCTAAAGACGAGCTAATTTCTACATTTTGTGAGCGACCTTCCGATTGGGGTGATCGTCAGTTCGCTTCTTGTTCCACCTTTACTAAAGGTCCTAGATTTATTAACATGGTTATGACTTTTGTTTTGCATCCTTTTTCTCACTATAACTCTATTATAGAGCCCCGTGCTTGGTTTTTGTTATCCCTCATAAAGCATCTTACCAACTTTCCATCTCATTTTATTCTTTCACCCATAGATGTGTATAAGGATATAGCGACACGTGATCAGCTCATCTTTCCTTCTACTATTACGAGGATATTATGCTATTTTTTTTGTTCCCTTTCCCGTTTCTGACCACTTCCATGTCATATGTGCCATAAACGCCGCTACCATTAAACAGAGCGAGGCGCAACTACGATCGAGGTGGTTCAAATCGACGGTTCCTCCAACTTCTATAGCTCCATCCACATCCACTCCCTCTTCTTCTACGGGCGGCATGACACTCAAGGACATCATGGCACAGCTTGTGTGCATGGATGCTTGCCTCGACACTCTTAGTGACGAGTTATGTCAGGTGAACACCCATGTTGGTCATATTGCACGATAACAGGCTATCATGAGTGGCTTCATTGCTTCTCCTCCTCCTACTCTAGAGGCTTCTAAGGACGATGATGGTGATGCTGCAGATGGTGATGCAAGCTCTTCCAGTGATGACGATATGTCTACTTGATACTCTTACCCTTTGTCACTCGTGACAAAAAGGGGGTGTAGTTTTAGAATGAGAGTAGTCATACTCATAGGGGGAGGATTAGTATAGGAGGTTTTTGTTTGGGTAGATTTACGATGTGTTTAATGCTTCAAGAAACAAGGTTTCAAGTTCAAGTGTTAAAGCCATGCAAGTCTGTCTAAGATACAAGTGAAGTGTTGTTCATCAAAGCTCGGCAGTTAGCTCGACAGCTAGCATTTATCAAGGTTTAAAAGAGCTGTTTAAGGGCGAGGCTCGACAGTTGCTCGACAGCTATGGTATCTGTCGAAGTTTATGAAACTCAGTTTTTTTGGATTGATTTTCATCCAATCCGTGATTATGTATTTAGGCTTTCTTTTCTCACAACCCTAAACATATATAAAGATTATTTTAAGGGTCATATCAAGTTGCACAACCAAAAGCACAATTGCACAAGAGCATAATTCCTCAGTGTGACCGGAAACCTAGTTTGCCTTAGTTTTTGAAGAAGCTGTTATGTTTGTACACCGTAGGGTTTTGTAACCAAGCATGATTTTCATGTGTTGAAGAACAGAAGAACTTTGTAGCCAACATTCTTCTTAAGTTGGTGATCAAGTCTCGTACTGGTATCCGCATATCTACTGGTTAGTCACGTACTGGGAGCCGTGCATTGAAAAGGAGACATTGTCACTATAGAACAAGTCTAATTGGGTATTAGGGTAAGGGTTCAATTGTAGGTTGGTATAAGGTACTGGGATTCCTTTACTTATAACCACTTGTTTTGATAATAGTGGATTCTCGAGAGTGGTGAGCTTAAAATCACCCGGTGGGGTTTTTGCCGTGTAGGTTTTCCCCATTCGTAAACAAATCACCATGTCATTTAATTTTCACTGCATATTTAGTTAATTGGTGATTTTTTTATGCTGCCACACTTGTTGCACGTAATTGAATCTAATTGATTCACTTGGTTAATTAATTGGTTAATTTATCACAAGAGGTCAATACATTTTTGGCCTATCAGTTAGGCTCGCCTTGGTGGCTTCATTACTTCTCCCTCTCTATCTACACAGGCTTTAGAGGACGATGACGATGACGATGATGATGGCTACGGTGATGATGATGCTAATGAGGATGAGGATGCTAGCTCTTTTGGTGATGAGAAGATGACTGCTTTTCAGTGACTTACTCTTTGTCATTCGTGACAAAAAAGAGTATGAGAGTAGTCATGTACTTAGGGGGAGAGTTAGCATAGGAATTTTTGTTAGAGGGAGTGTTTTATTTTTCTTGAGGGATGTAGAGAGGACTTATGTATCTTTTCTTTTCTTTCCTTTCTCTTTTATATACATTATCTTTTTGTACATCGGTCTTGTAACCACTTAGTGATAGCAAACAATGTATTTATCTTTGATATATATATATGTGTGTGTGTGTGTGTGTGTGTGTGTGTGTGTGTGTGTATATGTATATATTTGATGATGTTGTTATCACATTTCACCTATCTCTCCATGTGTTGTTTATTTTCTCTATTTATACACATGTTTCTTATTATGTATGAAATCTTTTATTTCTATTTCATACTAAGATGCCTTGATGAGTTTTGTTTAAAGTGTTTCAGAAATATAGTTGTCAAAATCTATCATGCCATGAACTCTCTTCTTGCAAAGCTTTTCAAGAATTTGTGTTAGGATTAGATTTTAATGTATTCAACAAGTGATTATGAGATGCGTGATTTATGACTTCTCTCATATTTCATTTGATTGTTGTGGTTTTGTCACGGATTGCCAAAGGGAGAGATTGTTAGGACATATGTGGAACTTGTTATGAACATATGTAATTTAGAATTGAGTAATCCTTTGTTAAAATGCACTTTACTTGTAATTGGGTAGATCTAGGATGTGTTTAATACTTCAAGGAACAAGAGTTCAAGTCCAAGTATTAAAACCATGCAAATTTGTCCAAGAATCACGTGAAACCTTATTGTTTATTAAAACTCGACAAATAGTTCAATAGATGTATTTATTGAGATTTAATATTTGAAGCTCAACAGATAGCTCGACAGCTATATCTATCGAGAATTACAAAATTCAAATTTCCAAATCTGTTTTTCACACATATCCAAGCTATTGTGTGATGTTTCTTTTCTCACAACTCTAGACATATATAAGGATTACTGTAAGGGCCGTCATAAGTTGGTTTCACTTGTTGTTACATGCACGTTATGACCAGAGACAATCTGCCCTAGTTCATCTTTCTCTTGAAGAAGCTGCTGCATTTGTACGTCGTAGGGTTTTGTGATAAGCCAAAAACGTATTGACCCCTGTGATGAATTAAGTTGATTAATTAGCTAAGTTGATTAATTAATCAAATTAATATACAAACGCGTGGTAGCACAAACAAATCACCAATAAAACTAAGTATGCAGTGGAAAATAATTGACATGGTAATTTGTTTACGAATGGGGAAAACCTACACGGCAAAAACCCCACCGAGTGAATTTAAGGTCACCACTCCCGAAATTCCACTATTATCACAACAAGCAGTTACAAGTAAAGGAATACCAAGTACCTTACCAACCTACAGTTGAACCCTCACCCCAATACCCAATTGGACTTGTTCTGTAGTGACAGTTTCTCCTTTTGATGCATGGCTCCCAAGTACGTGACTAACCAATTGCGCGGATTCCAGTACACGACTTCAATTACCAACTTGAGAAGATTGTTCGCTGCAAAGTTCTTAAATTCATCCACATGATGAAGATCGAGAAGATGCTTAGTTACAAAACCCTACAATGCAAAGACACAGAAACTTCTTCACAAGAGAAAGATGAACTAGAGCAAGAACTTCGTCTCAAGTCACAATTTGCATGAATAAGGATTTCTCAATGCTTGTGCAACTTGCCACACATTGACAGCCCTTAAAATAATCCTTTTATATGTCTAGGATTAGAAGAAAAGAAGGCCCAAAGACACATCCACGGATTAGAATCAAAACAAAACTCAGAATCTATTTTTCTTAAACCTCAACAAATAGAGGTATCGAGATGCTGTCGAGCCACGGGGCTAGAACAGCTCTTTAAACCTCGACATATGCTAGCTGTCAAGCTTTAATGAACTTGCACTATTCAGCTTGTTTCTTGGACAAACTTGACGACTTCAACACTTAATCTTGAAACACAGTTTCTTAAAGTATAAAATTCATCCTAATTCTACCCAATTAAAAGTAAAGTGCATTTTTTCAAAGGATTTGCCAATTACATATATGAATGACATATGTTCTAAACAATTGAAACATATATGTCCTAACATTTTGTAGCCAAGGAGCTTCTTAATCTTCATCATCTGGATGAACTGCAGAACTTTGTAGTCAATATCTTTCTCAAGTTGGTGTGTTATTCAAGTATTGGGATCCGTGCATCGATTAGTTAGTCACGTACTTGGAGCCGTACATTGAAAGGAGAGATTGTCACTACATTACAAGTCTAATTATGTATTGGGGTAAGGGTTCAACTGTTGGTTGGTATAAGGTATTGGGATTCCTTTACTTGTAACCGTTTGTTTTGATAATAATGGATTCTTAGGAGTGGTGACCTTAAATTCACCCAATGGGATTTTGCCTCGGTGGTTTTTCCTATTCGTAAACAAATCACCATGTCAAATTTAATTTCTGCTGCATTTAGTTATTTGGTGATTTTTTTGTGCTACCACGCGTATTGCATGTTAAATTGACTTAATTAATTTACTTTGCTAATTAATTAGTTAATTTACCTAAGGGGTCAATACATTTTTGACCTATTACCACGTTTTAAAATTGCAGCTATAGTCTGCCTACAACTGCGTTTCTTTAAAGGCAGTTTAAAGCATGTCTATTGCTACATTTTTTCAAATGCATCTATAGGTTTGGTATAAATTAAAAAAAAATCCTTCAATTCCACACAATTGAAAAAAACTCCAAATTAAAATATAAAAAAAAAAACCCTTAGATCACTCTCAAACTAGCTCTCAATCCATGACGCCGCCGTGCTTTGAGCCACACCAATCGACGCTGTTGGTGTCCCTTAATTTTCTCACTCTCACTCTCCCTTGATCTTCCCACAACACCCATTTCCCTTCTCCATCTCCACACCACCAGCCACCACTGATCCATTCAAATACAAACTCACAAAACCAACCCCACCATACCCACTTCTCTCCGTGTCTCTCTTCCTAGCCGCAACTCACCACAATTTCTTCCTTCACTCTCTTGGCAATTTCAGGTTTGTTTCTCTCAACTTTAGGTTTTTCTATTGGCTTTATTTGATTTTTGTGTGGGTCTGTTTGGTTTTATTTGATTTCTTTGTGGGTTTTGTTTGATTTGTTTGTGCACCTTTTTTCATGGTATTTTCAATGTGTCCAGGAGGTGTCCAACAGATGTCTAGCTTTAGTAAACACATTTTCTTCACTTGTTTCTTGGTCCAATCTTTATGGCTTTAATACTAAACTTGAACAACATGTTCTTTAAAGTATTAAACACATCCTAGACCAATCCAAATACAAGTGCATTTTGTCAAAGAATTAGTCAACTACATAAAGTATGTCCTTAACAATCATGAATAAAACAGTACACATTTACTTCATCTAAGTATTAATCTAATCATTTGACAACATAATATAGTAAACACTGGATAATAATAATATACGCATAAATAATTTACTAGCCATTCCTCGTTGGTCCATTTCCCATCAATGAGTCTAGTCCACTGCTCAAGTGTGGCATTCTTTTGTGGGTGGCTTCTTGCATAGTCAGCACCATAAGATTGTATGAGCTTTTTATAAGCTTGATGCAACTTGTTGGAGCTACAACTCAGTAATCTTCCACATTTTGTATTTAATGTTTTTGTTACCAAGTTGGAATCTCCTTGTAGCTTAAACTGATCCAGTAAAATGAAGTCTATAGGTATTATAAAAATGTTATTATATGAATTTAATATGCTTAGTGACAACAAAGACGAGTTAGACGTTATCGATGTAAATTTGCTACGATATTTTGAAGCACCACATCTCTAGTACTAGCATCAACACTTTTCCAATTTTTCACATTGTAACTGGACAAATTACTTCGCACTTGTACACCAATTTGATTGACAAATTTGCACACATTCTTCCCAACAAGAGCAATTGAAGGATTATAGGATTAAGCATGGTTTGTATCTCATACAAAACATACGCAGCGAAAATTTAACAGATCTACTTCATTCACAATCGATAATATGCACTATGTAAGTTTCAGAATTCAAGAACAAGAAACCGTACCTTGGTGTGTTGAATTTCAAAACAAAGATCGGAAGTACTTGGAAATACTTTTGATCTTCACTCCAATTCTACTAACGCCCAAGATGTGTGGTCTCTCAATCAGTTCCAAAGGGAGAATGTCAAAGTGTCTAACACTTCTTACATCACTTCGCAATAATATTTTTTAAATTCTATACAGAAATTTTTGTATGTTTCTCCCTTTGTATCTAATTGATTATCTAATTAGGCTGGCCTTTTAGGCCTTTCCAATTGGGTTTTAGTATGTGGCTTGAAGTGAGACCAAAAGAGACCAATAAGACACTAGCTCTAATGGGCCTTGGGCTTTTCCGTCAACTCTTGACAAGTCCAAAGTTACCATTAATTATATTTAATACCACTATATAAATATAATTGCACTCTAGGCCTAATTAATAAATTATATCCCAAGACTTTATTATACATGTAACCCCTTCATAAAATATTCGTAGTAACACAAAGTCATGAATGTAGACTGTCACTTTGCAAATTACTACATCTTATCCTTGAGTACCTGGTTTGATCCTTTAAGTTATTCATCATATATTTATGAAATCCAATTTTATAAATATATACTCTAGCAACAATTTACTAAAGTAGTTATGCCTAACATTTTAAATAACAAAACCATTAAACTTATCTCAAGGGATATTTTGTATCTCCGTTAAGAGACTATAAATTCATCTTGAGAATATATGTTCCATCAACACTAAATGTGGTTGTCCAACATACTGAGGTTTTGATCGTATCTTTAGACCTCACTCCTGATATATTAAAGCAACTCACACTTTATGATCAAGTCCATTATTCTCTCAAGATTGAGAGTTCATGCAAGTATAAGTCGTGAATTTATTATTTATTTGACAGTCGTTAGGAGAATAATAAATCTCACACTAGTCCAGTTCAATATGTTTTAATTCTTAAACATATCAACATACCAACTAGAAATCTTCATTTTCATGATCAAGACAAATCATCTTAGTTGATATGTTATAGTCTTCGCAGATGAAAAGCCCAATTTTATCACCGATTACGAACTACAATTCTGAGTTTACAAAGAACTTGTGATTTATATCTTCTGTGACTTTTCATATAAATCACATACTATGCATCTCATGGACTATATAATAATGTCCCAATATTCATGTTACCATTATTTCAGATAATAATAAAACAACTTTATTAAATACAACATTAAGTCATACATAATGTCATACATAATAACATACATAGCATCATACAATAGGATTTAAGAGTACTAATTCTAACATTTTATCCTTCTTTATTACAACATTGTCTTTTAGGATAATACAATACCCATGTTTACCTAAGTAAGTAGCAGAAATTAAATTCCTACGAACATTAGATACAAACAGATAGTCTTGCAATATAAAAACCCTAGACTCGAAACATAAATTAACAACACCCACAACTACAACTAGAACTCTACTCCCATCCGCTAAGGTAAGAAACAATTCTCCTTCATTCAGCTTTCTGGTCTCCTGAAACCCCAGCAAAGAATTGCAAATATGATTAGTACAACCTAAATCCACACACCAGGAATCCGTGGGATTCTGTACCAAATATATTTCAAGAAGAAAAGAAGTTTTCATACCCTTGTTCTTGGCAGCCTTAAACTTTGGACAATTTCTCTTCCAATGTCCTTTTTCACCATAATGGAAACACTTTCCTTTGAGCTTCTTTCCTTTGTCAGCAACCTCTAAGGCAATTTGCTTACCTTCTTACTTAGTGAACTCCTTCTTCTTCTTATTCTCACCCTTACCTTTCAACTTAGGTTGAGAAGTAGAAGCTTCACCCACATTGGCTTCAACACTAGAAATACCAAGGATGCCTTCCACTGCTACTAACTCATTCATTAATTCAGACAAAGAATAAATCTTTTTGTTCATATTATAATTCAGTTTGAATTCCTTAAATGATTCCGGTAGTGACTGGAGTATCATATCCACTTGGGATTCTCCATCAATGTCGGCACCTAAAACCTCTAATGTATTCAGATTAGATATCATTATAAGACAATGCTCCCTAACTGAAGTACCTTCAGCCATTTTGGTATTATAAATTTGTCTCAGGGTTTCTTGCCTTGCTGAACGGCCTTACTCACCAAACATCTCCTTCAGACTATGCATAATGTCCAAAGCTAGTTCTACATCCTACATTTAATGCTATAGAACATCTAAGATAGATGCTAGGATATAGCACTTGGCCATTTCATTAGATTTCTGCCAACGATCATATCACTGTTTTTCCTCAAAATGAGCATCTAATGAAGGAAAGCTAGGACATGGTTGACTAAGCACATATTTATGCTATTTGGCTGTTAAAATAATCTCCAAATTTCTCTTCCAGTCAACATAGTTGGATCCAGTCAGTTTGTTTTAAATAAGAATAGAAACAAGTGAGCTAAATGATGCCATGTTCAAATCTGAAAATAATAAACATGAATATGATAAGTAAACTAGATATTATCAATTTAGCATATAAACATATAGTATGGAACCTTAATAAAACCATAACACAATATCTGCAACGACAACCCAGACCCATATTCAATATCCCTCAGCATAGAATGAACATTAAATACTGTGATTAATTGAGAACTATTCTATTAGTGCTATAATGATAACTCTTATCAAACACTAATAATATGTCGTTTTACATTTAGCCTCTAAGTAATAATAGTAAGAACTCAGCATAGAGGATACTATAATACTTAGTCTAGTGTATACCATTGTCTAGAATCATGTGTAGCCACAGTTCATCCCTTTAACAGGCTTATTTTGTAGTACTATGATAAAACACCCTCCGCATAGAATGAAAAGCTCGAAACTAAGACAAGGCGTTTGATCAAACCACTATAAACCAAGAAATCCAATCTTGTAGGGCCATGAAATAAATACTCTCCACATGGAATGCTAAGCTCGAAGCAAAGACAAAGTATTTAATTCACACTACTATGAACTAACAATGGAGGCCGTGAGATCCAACCCCTGTATCTCTCTCCCACTAGATGTTTTAGTATAAAGGTTTTTTAATATAAACCATGCATAACCTAATTACACATAACCTTGCTCTTGATACATGTGAAAACACTTAGAAAAAATTCTGATATTCTTTCTTTCGATCAATCGAATGTGTCCTTCCATCGATCAAAAAAATTAAAAAATTCGAACTTGACCATCTGACTTGTTCAATTGATACTTGATTGCCTCTCGATCGATCGAAACAACAAATTCGATCGATCGACTAGCAATCAAAAATCAATCGATTTAAAAAGCCTAATCATTGCTTCACTCAATCGATCGAAAGTGATTTTCGATATATCGAAACTCGTGAAACTCGAATTTTCAGATTTTCTCTAAGGTAGTTTTCAACGGGTTTTTCATTAACAAACAGCCATCATATGAACATAAGGGACAGAGATTGATAGCTAAACTGATTTCCATTGATGTTATAGCCTTAAAGTTCAAATTAACATACTCAATATCAAACTTAAACAACATCATAACATCAATTTCAGTTTTCATCAAAACATAATTTCAATCACCGTGCAGAAAATCAATCAAATAACTTTCTACCATTATGAAATTATCATTCTTGATTCCAAAACTCACAAAACATGTTATGCAAATTGGAAATTGAAGACCGCTCTGATACCAATTGTAGGATTATAGGATTAAACATGGTTTGTATCTCATACAAAACATACGCAACGAAAATTTAACGGATCTACTTCATTCACAATCGATAACATGCACTATGTAAGTTTCAGAATTCAAGAGCAAAAGAGCGTACCTTGGTGTGTTGAATTTCAAAACAAAGATCAAAAGCACTTCGAAATACTTTTGATCTTTACTCCAATTCCACTAACGCCTAAGATGTCTGGTCTCTCAATCAGTTCTAAAGGGAGAATGTCAAAGTGTCTAACACTTCTTACACCACTTCACAATAGTGTTCCTTCAATTCTATACAGAAATTTCCAATTGGGCTTTAGTATGTGGCTTGGAGTTGGACCAAAAGGGACCAATAAAACACTAGCTCCAATGGGCCTTGGGCTTTTCCGTCAACTCTTGACAAGTCCAAAGTTACCATTAATTATTTTTAATATCACTATATAAATATAGTTGCACTCTAGGCCTTATTAATAAATTATATGCCAAGACTTTATTATACATATAACTCCTTTATAAAATATTCGTAGTAACACAAAGTCATGAATGTAGACTGTCACTTTGTAAATTACTACATCTTATCCTTGAGTACCTGATTTGATCCTTTAAGTTATTCATCATATATTTATGAAATCCAATTTCATAAATATATACTCTAGTAACAATTTACTAAAGTAGTTAGGCCTAACATTCTGAATAACAAAACCATTAAACTTATCTCAAGGGAATATTTTGTATCTCCAGGGAATATTTTGTATCTCCGTTAAAAGACTATGAATTCCATCTTGAGAATATATGTTCCATCAATACTAAATGTGGTTGCCCAACATACTGAGGTTTTGATCGTATCTTTAGACCTTACTCCTGATATATTAAAGCAACCCACACTTCATGATCAAGTCCATTATTCTCTCAGGATTAAGAGTTCATGCAAGTATAAGTCATGAGTTTATTATTCATTTGACAATTGTTAGGAGAATAATAAATCTCACACCAGTCCAGTTTAATATGTTTTAACTCTTAAAACATATCAACATACCAACTAGAAATCTTCATTTTCATGATCAAGACAAATCATCTTAGTTGATATGTTGTAGTCTTCGCAGATGAAAAACCCAATTTCATCACCGACTACGAACTACAATTCTGAGTTTACAAAGAACTTGTAATTTATATCTTCTGTGATTTTTTACATAAATCACATCCTATGCATCTCATGGATTATATAATAATGTCCCAATATTCATGTTACCATTATTTCAGATAATAATAAAACAACTTTATTAAATACAACATTAAGTCATACATAATAACATACATAATAACATACATAGCATCATACAATTGGATTTAAGAGCACTAATCCTAACAGCAACATACTCTGCAGCTATACATACTGGCAACTTACCACTTTTTTCAAAAAGTGCCCGTACTGTTGTACCACATGTTGTTTCACGGGTATTTTTGCTAGTAGATCCTATTTAGACATTATTAGTGTTTAAAAATTATACATTCCATGTACATTATAGCCAAATTAAATGTAGTATAATCTCAATAGTAAAGATAGGGTGCAGTTCTAATAAAGTATGTTCTATGTAATTACCAGTCATGCTAGTTAATGCGTTGGTAGCCTGCACCTCCGCACTAGAAGAACTTTGGGCAGGAGGATTTTCTTCAAGAGGTGTTTCTGTAGATTGAATCGTAGATTGGACCACCGAGATAGGTGCCTCACCTCGTGAGCGTGTAAGTCAACCTAGTGCCATTTGTAACTAACAAACATAAATATAATGGAACAACAAAGTCATTACAAATAATGGAACAACAAAGTTATTATCTAGTATAATAATTCTAATAACAATAACATCTATTGTAGCAAACAATAATTTATTGTACCTTATGGATTAGAGAATTAGATGACTCATCATCACCAATAGGTGATACATAATCATCATCTACCACAACACTAGCTCTACTTTTTTTCCCTTTTGCACAATTGGACTGAGCAGGATCTTTTAGAGAAGTTGAGATTTGCTTCAATCCCAAAGCATCAATTCTATCTTGGTTTTGCCTTATTCTATCCAATCTTGTCATCTCATACCTTGGTATATTATGAGTGTATTTGGTATTTTTGGGCATTTTTTGAAACTATGTATTGACATGAAAAATAAGTACAATTGCTACTAACTTAACATGATACTCCACACCAATATCCATATTAACCAATTCACAAGTGCAAAATTTAAACACAATTGCTACTAACTCAACACAACAAATGACCACATTAATATCCATATCAAGTTCAAGATAAGTACAATTGCTACTAACTTTACATATCATAGTTCACACCATTATCCATATCAAGCAATTCACAAGTGCTAGATTTTAACACAATTGCTACTAACTCAACACAACAAATGACAACATCAATATCCATATCAAGTTCAAGATAAGCACAAAACTTTAAAATAATTGCTGCTTAGACAAGCATAAAACTTTAAGACAAGCACACAACATTTAAGACAATTGTTATGAACTCTACATATCATAATCCATATCAAGATCAACATCAAGCATGTCATGCTCTTCATTTTGATTAGCATCTCTTGAAGTTCTACCTTCAAGAACAACCTCAGTTTCAACATCACCCATACAATACTCAATAATTTTGTCCTCAACATTGATAGAAACAACATCAACAATCACTGTCTTCTATATTATCATTGATTCTCCACCCTTGACTTCCGGGACATCAAATACTCCCCTATGTTGGATGAATTGCAAAATTTTTGAAGGTTCACTCAATTTGGTATCTTAAAGGTAGAAAACTTATCTCGCTTGACTAGGAAGTATAAAAAGGTCATTTTCATACCACCGACTTGTAACATCAATGCTTGTACAGTGTGCATTGATTCTTATTTTTCTCCTTCTATCATTACTACCAGTTTCAGGATAAGAATTGAAATTGAATAAAGTAATATTCATCACATCTAATTAACAAGTTTCATTCACATTTACAAGAAACTAAAAACACTCCCAATAATATGAATTTAAACCATCTTATAACTCCACGCAAGCCACCCCCTAGCTCTAACACAACAACCCACCACAAAAACAATAATCAACATCACGATATATAATGCTTACAAATATTAGAACAATTAAATAGTATCCATCACATATAAATCAACAATATTCATTTACAATTCAAAAAAAAAAAAAAAACGCTCCCAGTTCAAGAACAATATTCATTCACAATTCATTCACCTTAGTCATATGCCAGAACTCATCTCCTTGTACACGAACAGCACCACCCTGCATTATTATGCAAAACAATAACAATTCTGTCAATCCTTATTCTTCAATCATGTAACTCTAAGCTAAAATTTCTGAAAGTGCCAAACTATATTTCAAGAGAGCATAAAGAGGCCATGTTATAGAAAACCCCCATATATTATGCCAAATTGCCAATGCTAAGTTAAAGGAATGCCAACAAACTTTCTAAATAAAATAGTAATGATAACAACAATAACAACAGCAGTGACTAATATCAACCCAACCAGCCAAAAATTGACGAGACCCAAACACAAAACATTCTTGCCTTGACCAATTTAGCATGTCTACAAAATCCCAACAAAGAAACATCACCAAACCAAAAAATCCAACCCATTACAAGTAACTAAATACTATAAATTCATACTTACAGTTACAAATCTTAAAATTATTCAAAACCCATATCATTTAAACAAATGCAAACCAAATTTTACAAAAAAATAAAAACTTACATTGTTCAAATCAGTGGAAGGAAAAGGTAAGGGAAAGGGGGAGATAGAGGGAAGGAAGAAGGGATGTAGTGGAGGAAAAGAGGCAAGGAAAGGGGAAAGAATGGATGGGTGGTGGTGGAGGAGAGAGGGAGGTACAAAGGGGAGAGGAAGGGTCAGCGGTGGAGAGCTCATTGGCGAGCTAGCGGCTGCAGACTGGTGGCGGCGAGCTCATCAGCAGGCTGGGTGAGGGAGCCTCTCAATATATGTACAAAGTTTTTAGTGACGAAATCAGATTTGTCACTGTTGCATACCTATAGCAACGAAATCAGATTCGTCACTGATAACGTTACAAAAAATACAACCTCAGTTTCAGCGACGACTTCTTTTCATCGCTATTTCTCACATTTAGCGATGAAATCAATTTCATCACTAATAATGAAACTAGCAACACCTTTAGCAACGAATGTTTTTGTCATAAAAAACTTACACTTTTAGCGATGAACAAATTCATCGCTATAGATGAATTTAGTTTCCCGCATACACTTTCGTTTCACACCCTTAATTCAGCACAATATATAGCGATGAAATCTAGTTTTCGTCGCTTAATGTTACTAATTTTTTTTTATAAATAGCAACAAAATATAAATTTTGTCACTATATGGTACTTTTTGTGATGAAAAAATTTTCATCACTAAAATTCGTCACTAGAAATATATTTTGTTGTAGTGAAAGTTGACCACAAAAAGAAATAGGACTAAGGTCTTTTTGTTGTTGTTGTTGTTATATTCCTGTTGTATACATCCCATGTACTAGGGTTGTACTATTATTTGTAATTTTTATTTTATTTTTTTAAAGGGAATCATTAACATACAATAGATGAGAAGATGACCAACCATTTCCTTGTTGGCCTTAAAATGGCAGGCTAGTTTGCAAAGCCGTTCATAATAACTTTATATTGTATTAAATAGTAAATACATGGCATTATCATTAATTGTTTCATTCCACTTATCTACATGTAATCCATGGTTTTCAAACCCGGACTGGACTATACGGTCCGACCCAATTAACCATGAACCTCTCATCAGTTTGGTTCTTTTAACCCTAAGAATTGTTCCATGTGTAAAAAGCATGAAACCGTTCAAACTATGGTTGAATTGCTCGGGTTTAAAAACCGTCCACAATTTTAACAGTTTGAACCTCCTTCTTGTGTGTCTCTCTTACTCTTTGCATTCTTTCTCTCTCCTCTCTCGAATCTTCCATTTCGTGTCTCTCCATAAAGTTTGGATATTTTTTCTCAGATGATAGAGAAGAGAGGGCAAGATGAGAAGTTGTTGACAAAAAAAAGGGAAGAAGGAAGAAAAGAACAGATTTTAGGAAATATATGATTCATGATAGGAACATATGTCATCATGTATTAGCTAATCCTTTGAAAAAATACACTTTACTTGTATTTGGGTAGATCTAGGATGTGTTTAATGCTTCAAAGAATAAGAGTTCAAGTCTAGTATTAAAGTCATGCAAATCTGTCCAAGAAACAAGTGCAAAAGTGTTGATTCATTAAAGCTCAACAGATAGCTATCTATCGAGGCTCGACAAATACTATCTATCGAGGCTTGACAGATACTATCTATCGAGAATTACGAAATTCAAATTTTCAGTTCTAATTTTCGGCCCATGCTTATGTATTTGTGTAGAATTTTTTTTTCTCACAACCCTAGACATATATAAGACTTATTTTAAAGGCCGTTGCATAAGAAAATACAAGGAGAATACATGAAAAAAAGGTGACCGATGCCTTATTCTCTCTGAAAAAAGCTACTGCGTCTTTGCACCTTAGGGTTTTGTAACCAAGTGCTTTTTGATTTTCATTGTTGATGAAATGAAGAACTTTGCAGCCAATATTTTTCTTCCTCAAGTTGGTGAGTGAGTCACGTACTGAGATTCGTGCAAAAAAGTTAGTAATGTACTGGAATCCGTGCAAAAAGGTGGTATTCATATATTGAAGAGTTTAAAGGTTCTGAAGCGATAGAAGGTTTCTATTGTAAGTTCATCGACGAGGATTGTAAAGTCTAGGGACAAAATTTTTGTACTAGATCTAAAATTTTTTTTTACTATAGTGGATTGCTTTTCAGAAAAGTTTCTCCCTAAGTTTTTTACTATGAAACTAATTTATTTCATTGGTTTTCTTTGGTCATCATATCTTATCTTATTTACTTTTCTGTTGCACATGATTTTGATATGATATTGATGTTTGTTTATTTTAACAAGTTTTATTCATAATAAATCTAATTAATAACTTGGGTTTAAAATTTGTTAATTTTATCAATCGGGATCTAAATTTCTCAACAACAGAAATTCACAAGCACACAGCGGAGGATGCTCAAGCGAAGAGAAGAATAGAAATTCATAGGCACTGCATCTAAAACTCTTAAAGAAAGAAGGAAAGAGAGGTTTTGAACTGTAAAATGCCAACTTTGAAGCACTTTTTGCGCGGAGGATGTGCTGCCAACGCATTGTTGGAAGTTGAGCACTTTCAATAATAATATGCTTTACTTTTCTTTATTAGCTTTATTGGTCTATCCGCCCACCCAAACAAGAGACTCCTGGGCTAGGAAAAAATATCCAAGATATAATAATGGGTTAAAAATTTAAGACTATCATACTTTTTAAAAAGATTAAAAACTCAATATTTATTTATGTTTGCTTAAAATTTAAAATTTCTTGTTTATCTTGTGAAAGTTATGATATAAAATATATTTGTAAGATAGATTTTTATATTTATTTGGATTATTTTGGTCAAATTTCCAATTTTATATATTTATTTAAATTTAAAATAATTATTATATTAATTATGACGTCACTACGGTCCGATCTCGGTTTAACCTCGGTTCGACATTAAAAACATTGAACATCTCCCTTTTACGGTTCTCTGAATGGTTCGGGTTTGAAAACCATGATATAATCTTGAAATTGAATTTTTCTTCAATACATTTCAAGGTGTATGCAACGGTGTAGGAAATGTTTTGATTTGAGCAACCATAAATACTCCTTATGCTTTGGATCAGGTGAGAAAAAATTACCATCCTTCTAACCTATGGCCATGGATAGAAAAGAATCATGTTTATTGGACCAAAAAACATGATTAGAAACTTTTATTAAACACAAAAAATCATGATTTGAAAATTGGAATCGTGATTTTTGACCCTAAACACGCTAACTTTAAACTTAATTGCCACGTAACAATCTCACTAATGATGTGTAACCTTAAGGGTCACAATCTAAAAAATTTTAATTTTGAAAGATGGAAAATCAAAATTTCCAAAATTTTAAGATGTAGTCTGTTAATTTTGAGAATATGTCAGTTGCAAATTGTTTACTAGTCTAACTTGGAGGTTTAGAAACTCTTATTGTATCCCATGAAGCGCCCAATACAAAATTGGGTCTATTACATAATCATTTTGTTAAATTCTGTTAGACTAAGACCGTTAACCTCCCCCCCTCCCCCCATTTTAAGCTAATTTTTCATTTAAAAATTCACAAAAAAAAAAAAAACCTGGCTATCAACCAAATCCCAAATCAAATAACAGACCTAAAAATAATTAGGGCTTAGTTGAGTTCAGTACGCGGTGGTTACCATTGGTTGGCAATCTTGGGCGGCATGCTTTAGAAAGAAAGGCAACTTCAAAATAAAGTTGTCCACGTCACTGGTTTTTTTTTTTTTTATATATAATTTCTAATAACTCATAAAAATGAAAATAAAATTATTAATTTACATTATGCTATCAATGTAAAACAATAATTGTTTAAAAGGGAAAAGCCAACATTTTATCTAGAAAGAGATTAAAAAAAATGTTGATTTTTGCAAGAGCTTATTCATTTACAATACAAACTAACTTTAATTCCCAAATGCCGAAAAAATATCTCATGCACCAAGTGCATACAAGAGTTTGCCGAGATCCCGTATTCAATACAATCCAATTTATTCAATGAGAGAGTCACTTTTCAAATATAGCTAAGGACATGGCCAAGCACAACAAACTACCCTGTTAAAAGCATTTTACAGGAAACACATGCCATTGACAAGCTTTTTCCTTTTTGTTTAATTTATTATCAAAACAAGCACAATTTACAATGAAATCCAAACACCAAAACAAAATTATCCCTGAAACATGAATCATTTGCAAATACTACCCTCCAAACTTCCACAAATACCACTAACCTTATTTATAATCCAAAATATTACAATTCCAAATAAAACAACTATTCCAAACCACACAAGTACATCACATCAAAACCAATGTTCAAAGCTCACAACAAACCCGCAACTGAATATAACATTTGCAATATTCAATTCAAAACTTTGACATCAGTCTTTGCTATTAGATGATGGCTGATTCCACAATATTTGCACATGCACATCAGTTACCAAGCCCACTGTTAATGTAAAAAATAATTCAAAAAGAAAGTCAGTAATGAAATAGTTATTTGGGGGAAAAAAATACACAGAAGACTAAAATCCTGATGAAAAAGAAAAAAATTGCTCTACAACTTTGTCGAGAATTTTTCATGCCTTCATCTTCATCATTATTTTAAAATACACTTCTATGGACCATGTAAGCACCTATACTCATCGGCCATATTCTTTGTCATAAAAGTCTAAGACAGATTAGTGATGGTTGTGGAGTGGAAGAAAGAAACAAATCCTAGGGTTTTGAGAAAAAAAAGACCTCTATGGAGAGACTTAAGGTCACTAAAACTAAATACAAACTAATGAGATTGAGCTTTTGGATTTCAAATTTATTTCAAGTTTTTGAATCTTGCCTGTTTATAAATTAAATTTATTTGTGTTTTTCTAATTAATTTTTTTTTAACTGAAGTTAAATTTATGTGGTTTTGTTTCGTTCGGTACATTTAGGAAGTTGAATCAGAGTTGTTTTAAATGTGTGGCCTTTTATTATTGGTTGGGACTACTCAAGACCTAGATCCTAATAATTTCTACTTAGAAGGACCTAACAGCATATACAAATTGAATAGAAATTCTCAAGAAAGAACTTACTTAATGACACAAAAGATCATCCAACTTCTACACACCTTATCAAACCCATATAATGATTTTGATATCCGAACCGTTCAAAGAACTAAAGAACAAAGGGGATTAAAAATTTTTAGGTTAGACAAAAGTCTAATTGAGGTCAAACTGTGATGATGTCATAATTAATTTAAAAATTATTTGAAACATAAATAAATATAATAAATTAGTATAAATAGAAAAAATGACTAAAATAGTTCAAAAAATAAAAATAAAAACCATATTTCAAATGTATTTTCTATGTCAATGGAATATTATTAATTGTTAAAAAATAATAAAAAAATTATTAATCTTCATTATACTATCAAGATAAGATAGAATTATATTATAGAAAAAACAAATGTTTACAGCATTATATATTTTTATGTCAATGTGTATAATATTTGCACTTGTTTAATCTATAATATAAAATTTAATCTACAATAACACATGAATTTGATACATGAATACGTGGGTTTGTAGTACCAATAAATAATGATTTAAATGTCTTATTAAAAAATGCAATTAAATGAAAATGGTTTAAAAAAATTTAAAAGCAAATGAATGGTGGAAACATGGCTACATGTCCAACCTTTTCATTGGGAAGGGTAGTGTCTGCCATATTGGCAGACAACTTCATTGGAAAAAGAAAAGAAAAACTTGGACTTTTGATTTCTTTTGGTTTTGTATTTAAAGAACCGTTTTAAGAGGTGGGTTCCTCGTTAACTGGGTCGGACCGTATGGTCCGGTCTGGAATTTAAAGACATTAATAGAACTAAAATAAGAAACATTTCTAACACCCAAATAGAAGCACTCTAAAATTAAATTCCCCACCCCCCCCCCCTCCAAAAAAAAAAAAAAAAAACTCTAACACCCAAATACACAGACCAAACCAAATGGTAAAAACTGGGGGAAAAAAAATATAAAAATCCAACAAATAGGAAAAAAAATTACTATTATCTTTTCCTAGCACTGGCAACTTTGCCGGCCTGGGCAGCACTTGCATGGCGGCCCTGGCGGCCCTGGATCCCCTTTCGGCCCTTTCTCTCCTTTGTCCCCTTTGTCTCCTTTGTCCCCTTTTGGCCCTGGCTTCCCTTGATCCCCTTGATCCCCTTTCTTTCCTTTTTTTCGACGAACATAAATAACCACTACGATTAAGCTAATTAATATTAGTAGAGTCAAGATACACCCCAGCACGAACCGCACGGATACTGATTGTGGTTGACTTGGTGCAGGCCATATGTTGTCATCTGGTAGTGATGGAGTGAAAGGGGGAAATGGGGGAAAATGTGGGATTGGAGGAATCTCAAATGCTGGCGCTGTTGGTGGTGGAGGCGGAGCGAGGGAAGGAAATGTGGGGAAGGTTCGTGGTGGTGGTGGTGGTTGTGAAGAGAGGGTTGGAATTAGTGGTGGCGCTTGTGAAGAGAGGGTTGGAATTAGTGGTGCAATGATGGTGGTAAATAGCATGAACAACAAGGCAAACATGGTTGAAATATTTGGATTTTGAAGTTGGAGTTGAGGGTCCGTCTGTTCTAAAATAGCCACAAAGCCATGCATTTTATAGTTGCTTGGATCACCATCGTTTGGTAGATAGTCTCAGGCAGTCTCACTTCACCAACCTTTTTTTTTTAAATTTTTTGCATGAACCTCTTTTGTTTTGTTTTGTTATTTTTTTCATGCTCTGCTGCTAAAACCTTAAACAATAGAAAGCCTAAATGACGAGCAGTCTCATTTGCTGCCACCAGTGAATTGTGGCATCACCAATGACGAGCAGCAAGCACTGAAGGAATCAGCATAACATGACAAAAAATAACAACCTCTAATTATACAATTGTTAAATTGTATACCCAACTAATACATCTAAGGGCAAACCACTTTAGAACATGAAACACAAATTTGTGGAGCTAACCCCAAACTTCTTTACATAAACTGGATAGAGATGATGAGCTGGAGAGTAGAATGTTGTTTTTTATTTTTTATTTTTAATGAGACGAGTTTTAATGCCTTAATTATTAATTTCTAGAGAGAAATTATGACATTCCGTTGATTTTTTTTTTTTTTTATTACCTATAGATCTATAAATCAATGACCCAAAACATGTAAAACTCTTATTTTTACCATTATATATATAAAACATATTCTTATACATATTATTCCTACAAAGATAAGCCTAAAAAAACATGTTCGCTATTTATGAGATTTGAGATTTTGGTGTATTTTAATTAGCTCAATTAATAAAGTTTATTATCGCCAAATAAAATATTTGAAGTTCAAATTTTATCAACACCCGAAATTTGATTGATATTTTCGTTTGATAATAAGAATAATCATTACAAAGTAAATATTATAAGTTAACCTTTTATAATATATATACACACTCACACACATGCATACACTTGGGCGGGCCATGGGGACAATTGTCCTTCCAAACCTCCCCTTGCTTCGCCCTTCACATCTAATAATGTTGAATTATTTGCAACAAAATACTCCAACTGTTTTGGTTTTTTTTTTTTTTTTTGGTAAAACTGATTTGGATTTGGGATTAGGAAAAAAGCCTACATCTGTAGCTTGCATAGAGACAAAAATGCCTTTAATCTTGTATATTCAACTTTTAACTTTTATCCCCCTTTCCACTTACTCCAACCGATTTGCTTCGACACATTTGTTTTGTTTTTGTTACGTGAACTGGTTGGCGTGACCCACGTTCCCAACGCCCAAACGCATGGTGAAATATTCGGATTCTGGATTGGAGGTGGAGCTGGTGGTCATCAGGACTAGCCATATGGCATGCTTTTATAATTTCTTGGATCACCATTGTTTGGTAAGTGATCTCAGGCACTCTCTCTCAGCTACTGTAAGACAATACTTTTCCTATTCCAAAACTTCACCAACCTTGCTCATCGAACGTGGGTGTCTCTGTCTTGTTTTTTATTCTTTTTGCATGAAGCTCTTTTGTTTTGTTTTGTTATTTTTTAATGGTCCGCTGCTAAAACAATTAAATGCCTAAAATACTCCCCTCAGTCTTCCTCTAAAGACAAAGAATAACCACACACACACAACCAAAAAAAAAAACTCACTGCTTTAATGGCACATGGCCATGGGTCCATGCCACATGGACCTTTCTATTTTTTATTATATTTTTATAAAGCATCCTTGACCTTCCGTGCAAAATAAAAGAATGTGATGATCATGGCTATTTTATCCTAGCTAGCTAATTAAGGACATGCAAAAGTCCTTTAAAAAATTGTAAAAGTCACTTATCATTGTTGGATTTAAGTCATTGGTTTATATTTGGGTGGTTGCAGTGGGGCCAATGGTTACTGTGGCCGAGGTGGCTTGTTGGCGCTGGTTAGGTTTGGTTTTGGTGGTTGTCGTTGTGGCAAGGGTGGCTTGTCAGTGTTTGTCATGGTAGCAATTTTGGGGTTGTCATGGCAATGGCCTTAGGGTTGTCCACGAGGTGGGTGCTATGAGGTGGCCTAAAGTTTTGTGGTGGTCATGTTACCGCTTTCAATTTCTTTGTAGGTGGATTTGGTTTTGGATTTTGGCCATCAGTGTGTGTTGTTGCTAGGTTAGAGTTGGTGATTGCACTGGGTTAGGCCATGGGTTGTAGTTGGTGTGGGTAGAAAATAAATTATTTTAAGAGTAGTTTTTATTACATTCATCTATTTCGCACATTCATAACACACGGTTTGAATTGAAATTGTGATTTCAATTTTCAAGTGACAATTTCAATTCAACTTTTATGCGTGTGTGCACACGTGTATATTTAGGGAACAAAGTGTAAAGTGAAATATTACTTAGGATAGAAAAATGTAATTTTCCTTAATTGTTACTAATTTAATAAATTACAATAGTAGCTTTTATAACTTTATGTTATATTAGTTACGGTAGACCAGAATAATTTTGAATTGTAATAATTAAATGTAATCTTCACGCTTTTTTATTTATACATAAATTTTAATGAAAAGAATTAATTATTAAAAAAATTGAGATTCTATTATCAAATTTTCTTAACATCTTTTATGGGTAGCCCTAATTATTTTTCTTCTTCAATCAAAATTCATGCTGAGAAAATATTTTACAAAAGAAACACAAAAAAGTCGAATTACTAATAAAGACAAATGTTTTATACACAACTAATTTCAATCCATTATATATTTGACTAATTCTTTATCTTAACTCCAACATTTTTACATTTAAATTGAGACAAAATTTAGCTACAAAATCGGTTATAGCATTAGCAAAATCGGTTATAGCATTACAAAATCGGTTATTTGACTCAATATCTTTTTATTAGATGTAAATTTTAACAAATCAACCATTGAGTTACATCTTCTTCTTATATCCTCCATCCTTTAAAAATTTTAGAAAATTAAAGATCAATAACTATATCACTAATAAATTGTTTAAATTACAAATATTTGTAGTTTAAAATTATGCATAAAGTATAAGCTAATAGATTATATAGTAAATAATATCATATTGGATGTGTATTAAAGTAAAAAAAAAAAAATACAATTCAACAATTAGATTTTCAAAATATGTAGTAATATTTATTTTATTGAAGAATGTTGTAAATTTAATCTATATTTAATTTTGTAACTAAACTTTATTTTTTAAATTACCAAATAATTTACTTTAATTATTTAATATAATGCTACAACATGCAAAAATGCTTAGGCCAGAGTCAGGAGACGTCTCGACTCTGGAAGCATTATTTTAATGTTGAATTATTTGCAATAAAATACTCCAATTTTGGGATTATTAGTAATAGAAGCCCACATCTGTACTTTTTACATCGAGACAGAAAATAAATGACTTTAAGCTAAATTGTATATTCAATTTTTAAATTCTGCTTCGACACATTTTGTTTTGTTATGTTTTGTTGTTTTCCCAACTTATTCGATGTTATCATAAGTACATGAATCATGATTGGCGTTGTGACAGACTAGCCACAGGTCTATCTTGATTATATTCTTCTACTACATCTGAACAAACCCGCTAGAATTGCGAAAGCATAAAGACTATAAATGAGACAAACACAGGCAGAGACTGATCCAACTCCTAAACCCCATTCCTTTTCGATGTTTATATTCTTTGTATAATATCTATTTAATAATTTGTTGTATATGCCTCCCTATCCCCCTGCTCGAAAAAACTATTCATATCAAATTTAAATAGCTGTCTATCCTTATATCCTATCTGTACACTTTTCTTTCCATATATAAATTTTTTATAATAAATCAAATAATAGTCCAAATAGGTTAAAAAATGACACGAATGATTGAAGCCAGCATACTTTTATATTTTTCACTTATTATTATTTTTTGTGTTACCTAATTTTTTTTTTTTGTGTTTTTTGATAAATGTTGATAGGGTACGATAGAGCATATCTTGAAGTCGTCCATAGAAGTCGTCCGTGACCGAGCTAGTATTGCAAGAACCCCTAAAAAACCTTACCTATAACTACATCGTCCAAAGAGGAAGAGCCTTGGACGAGGTCCGCGTGACCAGGGAATGAGACGCTCGTCCAAAGTGTCGGCAAGCGCGTCCTAAAGAAATTCATCTGTAGATGGAACGGCCCCTATTCCTGAGCGAAGTACACTCGGCAAGGGGATACTAGAACAAGAGTATCATACTTAGGAAAATTTCCGAGTATAAAATGACAACTCCTTATTTCACGCGTAACTTCCAGGTATCCATTGTGTAAGAAGTATATAACTCCTAACCGGTTATGGAAGTTATCTTTAAATCCTTGCGCCTCCTTGAATCCAGGAGAGGTTATAATTGCAATAACCGTCTATTAAAACATTATATAAACGTTCATTCAGACAAAGCAAAGGTACATTTTGACTGCTCCCAAAAAGTTGAAACTCCAAAAATATAGAGAGAAAACTAACTTCGCCATCGAAGGGTTCTTGGCCGGCAACCCCAGTCACCTTTGATCACTTTTCTTTCTTTTTCAGGCCACTGAAAGAGCAAGTGGTCCTTCCAAGTCCGAAGCATCCAGCCTACTGATTTTCTTAGCATCATCAGTTGGCGCTGTCTGTGGGGAGGGCAAACAAACACTATTCACTATTCTTTTTATTCGACTGTGTTTTTGTTGTCAAGGATTAGTCTGTCCCAGACAAAAGGCTGAATGGTTCGAACAAGATCAAGGGCTACCAACCCAGGCCACCAGGAGAGTAGGGATGCATCTGGTGATCCCCTTCGCGATCGCAGGTCAGCGCCTGTCATGCAACCGCCTTCTATTCAACACATACAATCCATGGCTGCCGCTATGGCAGAACTGACACATCAGAATCAAGAGTTGAATAAGGAGATCAACCTCAGAAGGCAGTGCCCAAATGGGCACATGGAGGGACGGGCACCGAGTCAGGAAGGTGAAGGAGAAAATGTCGAGTCAGAGAATCAGACAAGGGGTACCGCTTCAAGAAGAATGCCACACTTGGAAAGAGAGATGAACCAGATGAGAAAAGCCATGGATGAGATGAGGGAAAATATGAGACGGGCAAGCCTAGTGGATGATATGGTTCACCGAACGGACTCCCCTTTCACAGCTTCCATCAACAGTCATCCTCTACCCCCAAAATTCAAAATGCCTTCTTTGGATCGTATGATGGAAATCGCAACCCGTGCGATCACATTGCAACTTTCAAGATGACCATGCACCTTCAAGGGGTCCCGGACGAGATTATGTGCAGAGCTTTCCCCACCACACTTAAGGGACTAGCGCGAGTGTGGTTCAGTAAGATACCCCCAAACTCGGTGGGAACGTTTGAAGAGTTGAGTAAGTTGTTTGTCAATAATTTCATTGGGGGACAACGCCACAAGCGTTCCTCTTCTAGTTTGCTGACTATAGAGCAAGGAGAAAATGAGAGTCTGCAATCCTTTATTACCCGATTTAATAGGGAAGCCTTGACGGTGGACGAAATGGATGACAAGTTGTTGCTGGCCGCCTTCCACAACGGGGTCAATTCTGACTTGTTCATTCATAAGCTCTACAAGCAGGAACCACAGACTATGGCCGAGCTCGTCCATTCGGCCTAGAATTTCATGAATGCTGAGGACGCTATCATAGCCAAGAAAAGAAAAAGGACAGAGCGCTCGGAAGCAGGCCACCATCGTTACTCGGATTAGGAACCTCGTCCTAAGAAAGCTCGGGTAGACGAGAGGAAAGACAAGGATGGGAAGAAGGCAAGTTCCTCCGCGAGGAATTAGTAATACACGCCCCTGACCATGCCACTAAAGCAGGTTCTTATGCAGATCAAGGATGATCCGTCCTTGAAATGTCCGGATAAGATGAAGGGAGATCCCAACAAGCGCAATAGGAGCAAGTATTGCCGCTTTCATAGAGATCACGGGCATGACACAGACGAGTGCTTTGATTTGAAGCAGCAAATAGAGAATCTTATTAGACATGGAAAGCTAAGAAACTTCCTTGGACGAGGCCAAAGAGATGAGAAATTGAAAGCTAAGGTGGAAGAGCCATCACGACCCCCACTGGGAGAAATAAGGGTAATTATAGGAGGGAACTCGACAGTGCAGTCATCCCAGTCAAGGAAAACATACCTCAAGGTGGTGCAGAACATCCAGCTGTCTGGACGACCCCCTAAGATAAGGGAAGTGGACTAGCAGACTGTTACATTCATGGACGAGGAAGCAGGACGACTCCACCACCCACACGATGACGCAATAGTCATCACCCTACTCATTTTCTGATTACATGACCAGGAGGGTGTTGATAGATAATGACAGTTCTGCAGACATTCTTTACTACCCCACCTTCTAGCAAATGAGGCTAGGACTAGATCAGCTTCGACTAGTGAATTCGTCATTGGTGGGATTCAGAGGAATATAAGTGCAACCGGTAGGTACCATCACATTACTAGTGGTCATTGGAACATATCCACAGCAGATAACCAAGGAGGTAAATTTCCTTGTTGTCGATTGTGCATCATCATAGAATGCAATTATTGGAAGACCAACCCTGAATAGTTGGAAGGCGGTAACCTCTACCTACCACTTGTCCATCAAATTTTCTATAGAACACGGAGTGGGCCAAGTACAAGGAGATCAATTGGCCGCCAGAGAATGCTAGTTAGCCATGCTGGCGATGGACGAGCACATGCAGGCAATAAGTATAGATGGGAGAAGGATCACAGCCGAACCCACTGAAGTGTTAGAGGACGTCCCTTTGGACGAGAACTAGTTTGAGAAGTTCACTAGAATTGGGGCGAGTATGGAAGAGGGGGCAAAGCAAGCTTTAGTCCGGTTTTTGAAGAAAAGCCTTGATGTCTTTGCATGGAGTCATGAAGACATGCCCGGCATTAATTCAAGTATTATTACTTATAGCCTGAACGTGTGTCCTTATTCAAAACCAGTGCGCCAGAAGAAAAGGGTTTTCACTCCTGAGCGAGACAATGCCATTAAGGAAGAAGTACAGAAGTTGGTCACCACAGAGTTCATCTGAGAAGTTTATTATCCAGACTGGTTAGCGAACGTGGTCATGGTGAAGAAAGCTAACGGCAAGTGGCGAATGTGCGTGGACTTCACCGACTTAAACAAAGCCTGCCCCAAGGATAGTTACCCCTTGCCACGCATCGACCAATTGGTGGACTCGACAGCAGGTCACAGAGTTCTTAGCTTCATGGACGCCTTCTCAGGATACAACCAAATAAAGATGGATAAAGCGGATCAAGAAAAAACCTAATTTATTACAAGCCAAGGGTTGTATTGCTACAAAGTGATGCCCTTTGGATTGAAAAATGCAAGGGCAACTTACCAGAGGCTGGTTAACCCCATGTTCCGTCCCCAAATCGGGCGAAATGTGGAGGTTTATGTAGACGACACGTTGGTGAAAAGCAAGGACGAGGGCAATCATTTGGACGACCATTAAGAGACCTTTGATACACTGCGGCGGTATAACATGAAATTAAATCCAAAACAAGTGTGCTTTCGGAGTTTCGTCGAGGAAATTTTTGGGTTTCATAGTTTCACACAGAGGAATTGAAGCAAATCCAGACAAAATCCAGGCGATACTGAACATGGAGCCACCGAAAAACATCAAGGAAGTCTAGTCTCTTACCGGACGAGTCACCGCCCTCAACAGGTTTGTGTCAAAACCTACTGACAAATGCTTGCCATTCTTTAAAGTCCTCAGGAAGGCATTTGAATGGACGGACGAGTGTCAAAGGCCTTCCAAGACTTGAAGACATATCTCATGAGAGCACCGTTGTTGAGTCCGTCTATACCTGGGGAAAAGTTGTATTTGTATTTGGCAGTGTCCCTACACGCAGTAAGCTCAGTGTTGGTTAGAGAAGAGGGGAGAGTCCAGAAACCAGTATATTATACAAGTTGTGCAATGAGAGGAGCAGAAGGGCGATACCCAATGATGGAGAAGCTAGCCTTTGCATTGATCATGGCTTCTAGGAAGTTGAGGCATTATTTCCAAGCTCACATCATCAACGTCCTAACAGACCACCCTATAAAGAAGGCAATGAACAAGTTGGAAGCTGCTGGACGGCTAATACAGTGGGCTATTGAACTTAGCGAGTTCGATATCAGATACATTTCAAGGAGTGCAATAAAGGCGCAGGCATTAGCAGATTTCATCGTAGAGTTCACCCCCAGCCAGGATGAGCTAGACAAGGATGAAGGTGTTGAAAAATGGGTGATTAATGTCGATGGATCGTCCACACTGTATGCAGCAGGAATTGGAGTTATACTGAAGTCCCCTAAGGGTGACAAGCTGGAGTATGTAGCCCGTCTGCAATATCAACCACCAACAACGAGGTAGAGTACAAAGCTCTACTCAAAGGATTGGAATTGGCTAAGTCCTTAGGGACGAAAACGGTAACAATTAGAGGAGATTCTTAGCTAGTCATTAACCAAGTAAATGGAATGTGTGATACTAAGGAAGATCGAATGAAGAAATACCTCAGCAAAGTGAAACGACTTGCACAAAAATTTTCAGCTGTAAGTTTTGTTCAACTCCCTAGGAAGGAAAATATGAAAGCGGGCGCCTTGGCAAAAGCAGCTTCAGCAGGAGTTACAGACAAGTGCGACAACGTCCAATATATGCCAAGCATAGACATCCCTGACATACAGCAAATAGGAGGACAAGAAAATTGGATGAGTCCAATAGTGATTTATCTTAAAGATGGAAGGCTCCTAGAAGACAAAGATGAAGCAAGAAAGTCAAGGGTCAAGGCAGCCAAGTACATCCTCATAAATGAAATGTTGTACAAGCGAGGTTTTTCCCAACCTTACTTAAGGTGCTTGGCTATTGATGAGTCAAACTATGTTTTGAGGGAAGTTCATGAAGGAGCATGTGCAAATCATTCAGGAGCGAGATTACTAGTCCATAAGATCGTTTGTGCCGGCTACTATTGGCCTACAATGCAGGCAGATGCTAAAGCCTATGTCAAGGTATGTGACCAATGTCAGTGCTATAGCAATGTATCTAGACGGCCATCAAAGTACCAGACCCCAATGATGGCCCCATGGCCTTTCACATAGTGGGGACTGGATATCCTAGGTCCCTTCCCCATGGGAACCAAGCAAATGAAGTTTTGGTGGTAGGAATCGATTACTTTACCAAGTGGGTAGAAGTTGAACCTCTTGCAACAATCACTCAACAAAACGTGAAAAATTTTGTATGGAAGAATATTCTATGTAGGTTCGGAGTACCCAGGGTATTAGTATCAAATAACGGACGTCAATTCGACAATGCACCCTTCAGGGACTTTTGCAATTATTTTGGGATCAAGAATCACTATTCCTCGCCCTCCCATCCACAGGCAAATGGACAGGCAGAAGTAGCGAACCGATCCCTGCTGAAAATCATCAAGACTCGGCTCGAGGGGGCAAAAGGGATTTGGCCAGACAAGCTACCAGGTGTTCTTTGGGCCTACAGGACGACTATACGAACCCCAACAAGAGAGACCCCCTTTAAGTTAGCCTATGGAAGTGAAGCCGTCATACCGGCAGAAGTTCATATGGCTAATCACCGAGTGATGAAGTATCAGGAAAGAGAGAACGTAGAGCAATTCCATCTTGACCTCGATCTTATCGACGAGGTAAGAATGGATGCAGAGCAAAGGACAGCAAGATACAAGAACCTTATGGCCAGGCAGCATGATGCCATGGTAAAACCCAGACAATTCAGTGTTAGGGACCTTGTTCTCAAAAGAGTCTCCTTGGCAACCAGGAACCCAACTCATGGAAAATTGGGACCTAATTGGGAAGGACCCTACAGGGTAATCAACTGCAAGAGGTAGAGGTCTTACTACCTGGAAGCTCTGGACGGACAGAAATTAGAGCATCCCTAGAATATGGAACACCTAAGGAGGTACTATCAGTAATAAGCAGGGACGAGGGAAGTCAATAGCGAAGTTACAGCTATAACCTATGTTCACTTATACTTACTGTTGTGTTCTTACTACTATTATGGTGTTAAGAATAAAAAGTGTACTAGTTCTTAAACTTTTGCACCACTTACAGACCAACTTATGAAAGACGAGGTTACGTATTTTTCTTAAGTATTTTAATAAGGCACTAGCTTATAAGCATGTGCCATGTTTGTGGACAATGTTCATGTAATAATATGGTTTGGATTTCTTATGTATTTGATGCATAAATCTAATTTCCATAATAATACCCGGAAAGGGGGGGAGGGGCAAAATCCCAAGACGAATGAAAATCTCTAGATGCAGGGATGTAACATTCACGATCTTTCCTCAAAATGGAAATCAAGCGAAGGAAAAATAAGCCAAGGCATGCTCATCAGTCTTCTTCTGAAAGTGATCAAGACAAGTGTCTTTCTCGACTATATCAGCTTTTAGCTCTTCGACGAGGTTCAGCAAACCCTTGGTCTCCTCCTTAGCCTTAGCCACTATTTCAGCCCAGCCTTTGCAGTCGTCCCTGACTTCCTGTATCCTCTTCTCCAATAAAAGCCTCGTCTTATCCAGCTCAGTAGCGTACCTGGACGCGACCATGAACTTTGACATAGCCTACATAAGCAATTACAAATTTTTGTATAAAGCAAAGCAAATAAGCATATGACAAGATATATAATTTAAAAAAAATGAAGAGAAGTTTATATTAATTACCTTGAAAAGGTTGTGGACACCTGAGTGTTCAAAATCTCTCAAGGACATCTTATTGCACGCAGCTACGTCCTCGTCAGAAACTGCCTTCTTGAACCTCTCCCAGGCCAAGTCCTCACTCTCGTGGAGGTTTGACACAACTTCAACAGGAGGCTGGGATGAGGTAGGAACACCAGTTTTAGACGGAGGAGTGTGGGTAGGCTCAGACGACTCCACGTCAAGAATCTGGATGGACGGCGATTGAGATGGAGGAGGAACAGGGACAGCAAGAGTGACGACCCCAGGCTTGGACGACCTCCTATGCTTTGCTCTCTTCTCCTTCAGACAGCTGGGGAGGTTTTCAAGATTAATAGCCTTCAACAGGCTTCTCTATCAACACTATTACTAGACGAAGAAAAAACTTCTGACATTATGGAAATTTAAGGGAAACCTAAAGACGAGTGTAAAGAAAATACCTGGCTCTAGACGAAGAAAAACTAGGGACGCTGGAATACTTCTAGATGAGGCGATGGAAGAGAAATGTCAAACAAGAAAATTTGAAAAATGGAGAAGGTATGGGAGGAAATCCACTATTTATAGGCGTTGAAAAATGAAACCTGGAACGAAGTGCTCAATCAGGAAGAACCACGTGGCAACTTCCTCGAAGATTCAAATCAACACAACGGTAACCAAAAACCAGAGCCATTGGAACCCCACCATCTAGATCGAGACACGTGGGGTGACATAATGAAACATGTGTCCAAAAACCAAAAGCTTTGGATGACCCTTGGACGAAGGGGCAACTGATAGGGTACGACAGAGCCTATCTTGAAGTCGTCCATAGAGGTTGTCTATGACCCAGCTAGTATTGCAAGAACCCTTGAAAAACCTTACCTATAACTACCTCGTCCAAAGAGGAAGAGCCTTGGACGAGGTCCGCGTGACCAGGGAATGAGACACTCGTCCAGAGTGTCGACAAGCGCGTCCTAAAGAAATTCGTCCATAGATGGAACGACCCCTATTCTTGAGCTAAGTACACTCAACAAGGGGATACTAGGACGAGGGTATCATACTAAGGAAAATTTCCGAGTATAATGTGACAACTCCTTATTTCACGCGTAACTTCCAAGTATCCGTTGTGTAAGAAGTATATAACTTCTAAACAGTTATGGAAGTTATCTTTAAATCCTTGCACCTCCTTGAATCCAGGGGAGGTTATAATTGCGATAACCGTCTATTAGAACACTATATAAACGCTCATTCAAACAAAGCAACGGTACGTTTTGACTGCTCCCAAAAAGTTGGAACTCCAAAAATATAGAAAGAAAACTAAATTCGCCATCGGAAGGTTCTTTGTCAACAATGCCAGTCACCTTTGATCGCTTTTCTTTCTTTTTCAGGCCATTGAGAGAGCAAGTGGTCCTTCCAAGTCCAAAGCATCCAGCCTACTGATTTTTTTTGCATCATCAAATGTTACCAAATTATATATATATATATATATATATATATATATATATATATATATATATCATTTATATGTACTATAAAACTGAAGTTATTGACTTCCTTAGAGCTTGTCAGATGGGATTTGCTGCTCCCACAATTTTTCACATCAACAATATTTAAAAAATAAATATTAATAATTAAAAAATATCTCTCTCCCAAGAACAAAACTCAATAAAATTGCTCTCTTTCTCCCCCAATTTTGAAACTTTCAAACAAAACAAAATAAAACCGAGTCCCATCTCCTTCTTTTTCTTCTTCAATGCCTCTCCATGGTTTCTCCCATGAAAAACACGTACACAGGACCTAACAACTATGACCAATTTGTGGCAGATTGACGTAAGAGACAACTCTCCGCTTCCACCCTTTTGCTTGAAGAGTTTCAAACTCTAACTAGCACTATAAGATTCAATCTCTTTCTGGCCTAATTGAACTACACAATCTCCTTTACATCAGCAACTGTAGCAGCTTCCCCATTCCGGAACACAACTTTGGAATTGTAGATGGGCTATGACAAAAAAAAGGTCCAAATTTTGTCTAGCCCAATCTTTGGCTCAAAAGAGAAAACAAGGTGTTGAGGCACAATTTTTTTCACTCTTGCTACGTGCTCCTATCCTATTTAATCACATTTATTTATTCACCAAAAAAATACCAAAATATCACTCGTAAATTATTTTTGCCTTCCATTAATATTTCTCATTCCATTGGCCCACAAATATTTCATATCTTATTATTTAAATTGGTCCATGATATAAACTATTACAAAAAGCCCAAAAACTCATATCTTATCCAATTTTATTATTATTATTTAGCTAAGCCCAAATCAGACCTACAAGCCCAATGAAAATGATAGGCCAAGAATGTATTGACCCCTTTGGTAAATTAAATCAATTAATTAGCCAAGTGAATTAATTAGATTCAATTACAAACAATATGCATGGTAGCACAAAAAAATCACAAAATAACTAAATGTAGCGAAAATTAAATTTGGCACAGGTGATTTATTTATGAATGAGAAAAGCCACCAAGACAAAAACCCACCGGGTGAATTTAAGGTCACCACTCTCAAGAATCCACTATTATCAAAACAAGTGGTTACAAGTAAAGAAATCACAATACCTTATACCAACCTACAATTAAACCCTTACCCCAATACACAATTGGACTTGTAATGTAGTGACAATCTCTCCTTTCAATGCACAGCTCCAAGTACGTGACAAACGAATCGATGCATGGATTCCAGTACGTGACTAACACACCAACTTAAGAAAGATGTTGGCTGCAAAGTTTTTCAGTTAATCCACAAGATGAAGATCAAGAAGCTCCTTGGTTACAAAACCCTTGGCATACAAACGCAGCAACTTCTTAAAGAGAAACATGAACTAGAGCAAATTGTCTCTGATCACAATTTGAGTGAATAATCACTTTGGTTCAAGTTACATCATTTTAGACGGCTCTTAAAATAATCCTTATATATATATATATATATCTACGGTTGTGAGAAAATTAAACCCTACACAAATAACTTGGATATGCATGAAAAACAGATCTAAAAATCTGAATTTCATAATTCTCGATAGATAAGTTATCTGTCAAGTTGCTGTCGAGTATCGGGCTGAAATTCTCTTTTAAACCTCAATAGATACAATCTGTTAAGCTATCTATCAAGCTTTAAAATACAGCACTTCTTCGCTTGTTTCTAGAATAGATTTGCATGGCTTTAACTCTTGACTTGAACAAAGTGTTTCTTAAGACTTAAACCATCCTAGATCTACCCAATTACAAGTAAAGTGCATTTTGTCAAAAGATTAGCCAATATACAATGACATATGTTCTTAACACGTTTCACATATGTCCTAACAATCTCCCCCTTTGGCAATCTATGACAAAACCACAACAAACAAATGAAGTATGAGAGAAGTCATAAATCACTAAACTCATAATCACTTGTTGAATACAATAAAATCTAATCCTAACACAAACTCTTGAAAATTTTTGCAAGAAGAGAGTTCATGGCATGATAGATTCTGACAACATGTATTTTTGAAAAACTTTAAACAAAACTCATCAGGGCATCTTAGTGTGAAACATAAATAAAATATTGCATACATAAGAAACATATGTATAAAGAGAGAAAAGAAACAATACATGGAAAGATAGATGAATAATGATAACAACATCATATATATATATAAGAGAAATAAATACAATTTTTCTATCACTAAGTTGTCACATGACCGGTGTACAAAAATAATGTATCCAAAAATAAAATAAAATAAAAGATACATAAATCCTCACTACATCCCTCAAAAAATATAAACACTCCCCCTAACAAAAATGTCCTATACTATTTATCCCCTTAGGTACATGGCTACTCTTAACCCAAAACTATTCTCCCTTTTTGTCATGAATGACAAAGGGTAAGTCACTAAGAAGCGATCATCTCCTTATCATTGGAAGAGCTAGCGTCCTCATTCTCATCCTCATCATCATCAATGGAGCCATCACCATTGTCCTCGTCCTCTAAAGCTAGTGGAGATGGAGAGGGAGACTCTACGAAGCCACCAAGGCAAGTCTGTCGTCGTACGATACGACCGACACGAATGTTCACCTAATACAACTTAGTATTGAATGTATCAAGGTGAGCATCCATGTGCTAAAGTTGCGCCATGACCACCTCAAGGGTCCCACCACCCACAGAAGAAGAAGAAGAAGTGGAGGTGGATGGAACAGAAGGGGCTAGAGGAGTCGGCTTCTCAGTCCGTGGCCACTTTGGTCAAAGTTGGACCTCACTCCTACGAATAAACTCTGCGCTCAAGGCACCCATAAAGGAGAAGTGAACAAACTCGAGATAGGAGATGGAGGAGTGGCGAATGATCCTCGTGATAGCAAAAAGAAAGATAAGTTTATTATGGGTCATCTTATCCTTATAGACATCTATAAAGAAGAGAATGAAGTGAGAAGGAAAGTCTATAGTAAGGTCCTCTAGGAGGGAAAGAAAAAAGCACGAGGCTTGGTAATGGAGTTATAGTGAGACAAAGGATGGAGGAAAAATGTCATCACCAAATTAAGGAACCTCAGACCTTTTGCAAATCCCGAGCATGAGGTGTTTTGACGATCACTCCATGAAAAAGGTGTCTCACAAAAGAGAGACAAAAGTTCAACTTTGGACACAATCCTTAAACGTGGACATCCAGGGTAATCAGGATGCAATACCCTTAGAACATGTTACATTTCAGAGATAAGCTCAAGAGTAACTACTGTACGTGTACCTCGTACATGAGTAATAAAATAAGGCATAGACAAATCAAAACCGTGCATATTGGAGTAAAACTCCTATATGATCACAAAGGGACAACTCACAAGTATCTCACAAAGAGATTCCCAACCCCTCCTATGAATGACAACTGGTAAAGTAGTTTCGAAAAAGTCTGATAGAATCATGTGGCATTCCGAATGAATGCCACATTTGGAGAAGTTCTTCGATAAGTCCTGACGGGCCTTCTCATCATGGAATCGAACATGAGGAGGAGTAGAATCAGAAGATAATGCCCCAGAATAAAGAGGGTTCTAGGATAGAGTGAATTTGCGCTTGGGTGCCATGCGAAGACTATTCGAGAGAGAGATAAACAGAAATGCACCATCAACAAAGAGTACCAAAAACGGAAATGAAAATGTACGTATGCATGAACAATGTATGAGCATGTGACGTGCAAAGAAAATTGCATCATGGGTTCAACCTAATCTAATCCTAACAACACACAAGTTTCAACACAAAAACACACATCTATAATGCATGAAATATTGTGAAAATGCAAATGCAATGCAATGCATAATCATATGATATAAAAAATATAGCACCCAACCCAAAAATTTCACAAAATACTCATTAATTTCCAAAAATCCCAAAAATTTCAAGAAAACTCAAAACCTAGGTTGAAGTGCATGAAGAATGAAGGATTAAGGGAGCATAATAGAGGAGAAATGCTCAAGCAAGGCCAAAATCCAAGAGGGTAGGAGGTTTTGAGTGAGTATAGAGTGTTTGGGAGGTAAAAAGATAGTTTATCTCTAGAGAGAATGAGAGGAATGAGATATGATTTCGCACTAAAGCTATTTAAGGAAAACGCATGTCAATGGATCAAGGATCTATCAAGATTTTGTCGAGAACTAATTCTCGACAGATAAATCTATCAAGGTGCTATCGAGAATCTGTCGATAGCAAAATTTCCTTGATGGATTGAATAGCTGTCGAGAAGCTATCGACTAGACGGAAACTTTCTCAATGGATCAAGAATCTGTCAAGAAGCTATCAGGACAAATTCTAAATAGCTCGATGGATTGAAAATGCGATAGAATCTATCGAGAAAAGAAGTTCAAGAGTCTCGATAGATAGCTATCTGTCAAGATGCTGTCACGCTTGATAAAAAGCAGTTTTTCAAAGAAAGGAAAAACACGAAGAGATGAATGCAACCTAGCAAGCTACTCAACATAGATCCGAACAATATATTAAGCTTCAAACATATCTCTCAATAAGAAAATGGAAAGCATCCATGATCCAAAACACACACTCACACTAAACAAGTCTAACCAATTTTATATTTCCAAAACAAGTCATGACAGTTAGTGAGCATACATTAACACATGTGTTCCTTGTGAGGGCCAAATCACATTGTACCTACACATGTATCAAAAGTAGCAAAGAATTTGCGTGTTGTGTGTGAAAATATCACAAGATTGCATAAGTGTCTTATGTTATGACGATTTGAGATATGAGAAAATCAATTTAATTCACACATAATCATAACTGCTTGATGGGGACTATCACCTTCGAGGTACATCCTATAACTCACACATCTCCTAGAAACACACTTACAACCATATTTAAAAGCATTTTGATTCTTTTTGCTTTTATTTTTCTTTGCATACTTTTTCTTTTGAGCATATTATACATAGGCATATAAGAGAGAGAAGAAATACTCAATTATATTAAGCTTTAAACGTCACAATTTTGTAATGCCGAAACATACTGATGCTTTTCATGATTGGCGGGATTTAGTGGTGAGATGGTTATTTATGCCTTTCTCTTAAGATTCTTTTAGTCATTTCCATCAAAAAAAGTGATATGAGTGATAAGTGGAAGAGATTACTTAATTGTACTCATCACAAGAACGAGCCACAAAGCTCACTTTCTTAGTTGTGCATTAAGATGCTCATCTAAGCTACAAAAGATACAGAGTTGAGAAAACTTTATTTCAATAGCTATCCAAGGTACACAAATACAAATGTACACAAAACACACACTGTTTTTGTATTTTTTCTGATTTTTCAATTTTTTTATTTTTATGAAAAAAAAATAGAGCAAAAACTAAAAACAAACAAACAAAAACATGTTAAACAAAGCGTTGCATAAAACTAGATGCAAATGCATGAGGAAGGAGGAGAAGGAGAAAGGATCATTCCATGGATATCACACCAATGTTTGGCGTAGGAATTCAAATCGTTTGCTATCAAGAGGCATAGTGAACAAATCAACCTTCTGATCATCAATGTGGATGAACTTAGGAGTAAGAGTACCATCTTTGACGAGCTCCCGTATGAAGTGATGTCAAATCTCTATATGTTTTGTTCAAGAATGATGAACAGGATTTTAGAGATGTTAATGGCACTAGTATTGTCACAATAGATTGTAAGATGTTCTTGACAAATACTGTACATTTTTAGACCCCTTAAAACAACCAGATTAACCTAGTTATTTAGCCAAGTTATTAACTTAGGTAAATTAAGCAAATCTAGGTTAACACACATATATCATATCATGCAAAGCAGTGGAAAAATAAATAACACAATGATATGATGACCCAAGAAAACCAAACCGGTAAAAAACCTGGGGAGGATTTAATCTAGCTATACTTAAGGTAAAACTGAATCCACTATAAAATAATCAAAATTTGTACAATAGCGACTTAGACCACTAACATCTTATTGCTACCCACCAGTAGAAAACTTACTGACACGACCATGTGCAAGCTTCGAGACCACGGACTCCTTCTTTCTTGGATTCTCCAACAAGTACAAGCACTCCCACTTGTATATCTTTAAGCTCTTATGGCAGCAACTGAATGATCATCAAGCTCTTGAAGCAATCTCCTTCTTGATAATCCTAAGCTTGTGTGAAGGCAAGCACCTCTCAGATCTCACAAGAGATTCACACAAACAGCTATATGAGCAACCTAAAAAACGTGGCTAGGGTTTGCCTTTTATACTTAGGGCAAAACATAAAACCCTACACATTATATGGACTTAGGGCTGAGTTGGAAAAATCTGCAGAAAAACAATCTGCATGACTTTTGATCAGTCGAGTCTAATTCTCGATCGATTGAGTCAAGCAAAATTGCACAATAACTTCTGCAGCAACTCGATTCCAACTTTTCATTAAAGACACGTACTTTGAGCAATCTAAACATGACTTAAACATTACGTTTTAATCATGGTTTGCCAACATTACAAATTAGTATTCTAATACATTTAAACCTACAGGTCTTAGAACCTAACAAATACCATAATCAAGGAGGAGTTTTTACATTCACAGAAGTTAGGTGCAGCAGCTACCGGCAGCAATGTATTCAATCACAATAGTGGATAAAATGATGGAATTTTTTGCTCATCCTGGAGACAAGATTATTACTCACATAAAAACAACCCCCTGAAGTACTTTTTCTATCATCTACATTCTCAGCCCAGTCTACATCAGAATACCTAGCTAAGACATCATTGGTGTCCTTGCTATACCATACACCGAAATCGGCAGTGGATTTAACGTACCTCATGATTCTTTTCAAACCAATCATATGAGACTCTTTGGGATTAGCCTGATATCTAGCACATGCTCCTACACTATAACTAATGTCAGGTCTACTAGTAGTAAGATAAATAAGACTACCTATCATGCTTCTATATAGAGAAGAATCAACACTTTTTCCCAAAAAATCTACAGTGAGTTTAACATTTGGGCTTATAGGGGTTCTAACAGAACTAGCAGGTTCCAAACCAAACTTTTTCACAAGATTTTTAACATATTTAGATTGAGATATGAATATAGTTGATTGTTGCTGACGAATCTGCAATCGAAGGAAGTGATTCAACTCTCCAATCAAGCTCATCTCGAACTCGGCTTGCATGAGTTTGGAAAAATTATGAGCAAGTTCATCCTTTATAGACCCGAAGATGATATCATTAACATAGACTTGAGTAACTATTAACTCATCATCTTCCCTTTTTATAAAGATTGTTTGATCAGTTTGTCCTCTTGTGAAACCATGTGAGACCAAGTATTGAGTAAGCCAGTCATACCAAGCTTTAGGTGCTTGCTTTAATCCATAGAGTGCCTTCTTGAGGTATAACACATGATCCAAAAAGTGTGGATCAATGAATCCTTTAGGTTGAGCCATATAGACATTGTCACGACCCAAACCTATACTTCTGAATTTAGAGCATGACCGGCATGTTAATATCAATTTTACCTTAATACTAACATGAACCAACCTAAACTGAAGGTGCTTATCAAGAGTAAAGAGTTGTTTCTTGTATTCCTGCTTATTTTCTTGCATAAAAGCCATATTATACAAAAATGATGAAAACCTTGAAACTTTATTTCATTTGAACTTTGCAAGATTACCACTTGGCTAAAACTCAGGTATTTGTGTAAATATTACATAGACAAACATTTAGCAAAACTCTTATTTACAAACCTAACCCCAAAGACATACAACTAGGTTCAAAACAAACTAATGTTTTAAGCTTCATGGGCCTTTAATAAGAATTTATGTATATCAAATATTTTATGGATATGCCAACTTTCATAAAATAGCCTTCATACTATTCATATTGTTCTTAAAATAACTTATGAACTTTCAAATGAAAATACT